>JAWQRJ010000021.1:0-39065 GCA_033557515.1 Diorygopyx duplodentatus
CTTTTCGGATTTTCCACAATGTCTAACATAACATTCAAAGAATTTTCTTCATTTGTCACATACCGGCCTTCCACTTTTTTGTCGATCTTTGACACCCCCACGTTTCATGAAAACGCTGCAATGTCTTGCAAACGGTGGATTTGGAAATAGGTTCCCGGTCTGGATGCGATTCATTAAAAATGTTCATCACTTCGGCACAACTTTGCATTGTATCACCATACCCTATCATCATTAAAACTTCAATACGTTCGGTTTCGCTTAAAGGTGCCATTTTTCGCAAAAATTAATCACACGAATTTTGACATTTACAATGTCACCATAAACAAAAGAATGCGCGGCATTGTTGTGAGGCTAGAAACTTTCTAAGGTACCTTGATAAACTATTAAAGTTTAAATAAATTTGATTTAACATTACATGATAATTCAAAAACTTGACGGGGTTTATTTATTTTTAGGGTAACGGTAATTAAATGAACCTAAATGTTATAAATTTATTAAAAAATATTGTTTAAAATTCGATATCTCGAAAACGGTAAAATTTAGGTATATACAAATTATTAATAAAATTTTGAGAGGAATTAAAATATCGAGCAATATAGCGGGTGTTCTATTTAAAAAAGGTAACTGTTTGCCATACTTTTTTGGCACATCCTGCACAAAATATTGTTTTTTACTTCAATACATTTTAAAAGACCCTAAATATTTTGTATTTCACTTTTTTTCCAGCTATCTTAGTTTAGAAAATAATCGACCGTTTCCATACATAAAAGCAACCCTGTATATTCTGTAATTTACTTACTTCAGGTTTTTCACAGTCCACTACGCCGTCTTTGCAGGAACATTTATTAGACACAGCTTTTACGCTATTGTAACAATGCAGTTGTTTTTCTATATACCTGAAGAGTTTTTGCTTATCATATTCTCCCAATACTAAAAAGTAAGTATATACTCATCATTGAGAGGTATTGATTTTCGTAACATTAACCTTTAGAGGAACGGAATTTTTCGTAATACTAGCGAACTTTTTTCAAGGAAATGCACAATATCCACAATTTTCAAATTTGCTCAGAGCCCCGTGTGAAAAGTGATCTGACGGCCCGGTACAGTAATAAAAATGTTACAAATGTTAATTCCAGAAATAAAATTGAATTACATGACGCTCTGAAAGATATTATTTTAAGAGCACAAGAAGAAGGTGGATTCGCTTTCGAACAAGAAATTTAATTAGAATTTGAAGAAGTTGCCGAACCTCATGAATCACAACTTATTTAATTAGAAAGAGAGGTTGAAGAAGATATAAATTTTGTAACTGAAGATAATACCTTTGACGAAGGCGTAAGTTTTGTGACATAGGCTACTAGGTTAAAGCTGCAAAATATTGGAATAGCGGAAAAACAATATTTTTTCTACGTTCTGTAGAAAGTGTGCAACATCGGTTAAAGGAGTAAAAGTCTTCAGCAAGTTCTGCAAGTTTATTGCAGAATTTGTACTTAAGAAATTCAAAGGTTCTGTTGGAAGAGGAAATTCACGATATAAACCTTCGACGGTGGACGCTATAAGCAAAAGAGGAAATTGGACATCCTGCTTTCAAAGCAAGTCACTGGTGGATTTGGCACATCAAAACAGCACATCGTATTGTTTCAAATAAAATAACCAAATTTATTACACGATGTACTAGTACATCGTATAACAAATTTGAAAAAAGTGACTCATAGGGCGACAATTATACTGCGATTCAAGGTTCGCCTAATTAAACGTGTTTTGATATCTTTCCTAATTTTAGAATTATTTGGACTGATTTTCAAATTCACACCTTGCATTGTAATTATGAGCTCGTTAAATAGTATTATATATGTCGGTCCTCTAAAGGTTAATACACTCACCGTCGTTGTCTAGTAATGGGTAAATTAACTGTAGGCAAACAAAAAGGTAAATAGAATTTTAGATAATAATTGCAAAAATATTGATCGTTGCGCACTTACGAAGTTTTTCATATTGTCACACCTTTCATGCCCATTATCGCAGAAACAGTTCTTTCCTTTAGCCTTCAAATTACGCAAACATTTCATTTGATTGCCGATATGATCCAAGAAAGCATTGTACATATTTATTTGATCATTTTCTGCGAAAGATAAACCAGTAATAAAATGGGAAGGATCACATTTCTAATCACAGCCTACCTTTTTGCTTTTGGTTGGGTACCTGAAAGTGCAATATTCAAGAATTTAAATACTTTCACAGTTCAATCACATTACTTACGTTAGGTTGATCGACCGAACATTGCTGTTCTCCATCTGTACATGTACAGTAACTTGGTTTATCCCTCAGGCAAATCAATTGATCGTTGATGTGGCGAAGGTACTGCAGATACACGTTCAGTTGTAAAATATCTGATGATGCTACAATACATAAGAAGAAAAAATAATAATTACATAACAAAGAGGACGAAATTAAAACAAAAACTATGCAAAAGTATGCAGAGATTATTCGTACGATCTATATCACCCAGCTCGTATTTAGAACATTGCTGTGTTGAATCTCTTTTCATAAGGCATACTATCTGCGATTTTGCATCCTCCACTTTCTGGAAGGCGTCTTTAGCTGGATCGATATTGTCTTCTAAACCATATAAAAATAGAGAGTTGGTAAATAAAACAATATTGTTTACTTACCAGATGGTGGAACTTCAATGGGATTTTCCTAAAAGGAGATTAGAAAAAAATACTTTTGATGATGATTCGGTTGTAGATAATACAACAGGTGATTGAATAAATGATCTTCGCTTCAAAACTGTAACTTCGAAATTATACATTTGAAATATCCTCGAACTTACAGATTTCAATTTTAATTCTTCAATTAAATCTTTTCATTATGGTTTTTTTTAGGAACCGCCTCAATTGTGATTAAGATTACAATACTTACGAATTCCATGTCAAAGCATTCTTTTTCACCGTTCAAACAAGTGCATACTTTACTTTCCTCTCCTATTTCTTCGGTGCACTCAAGCCCCTTTTCAAAAGTATTGTAAATTTGGCTTTTATTCACAGGTGAATCCACTGAAAAATGTTGTTGTCAACATTAATACCAAGAAGTAAGTTAACAACTTACTATATTGTTTCACGACTTCATACTGAAAGAATATCAAATTAATATCCACGTTCAATTTCACAACTTTTGACTTACACTGTTATCTTCTGGAATCGGTTCAGGCTTCTTTGAACAAACCTCTTTGCCTTTCTCGCACCAACAGGTTTCCTGACGATTTGCTATTTTGGCTTGACATTGCAGTTGTTGCTTCACATCGTCAATGTAAGCATTGTATGATTCCTTCGTCACTTCTTCAACAGAAATCCGTTAGAAACAATGTTGTCAATTTATTCTTTAATTACCTTTAGGTACCCTGGTGTTAGGTTTTTGTTTTGGCTGCAAGCTGCAGATCATTTGTCCCCTTTCACATTTACAATTTTTCAACGGGTCCTTTTCCAATTGTGACAGGCAGTTCAATCCTTCCTTCGCAAAATGTAAGTTGTAAAACGAAACCACAATACCGCGTTCACATTTGATGATATAATCTACAAAAACAAAGTTACATGTCTACCATTGGTGACTTAAGTTGGTGGCAAAACTTGCAATAAATAACTGGTGCCGGTTTAGGTGTCTGGAAAATAATTATTTATATGTAAGTTAATTTAAAATGGTTTGAAAGTAACGCACTAGTACTTACCGTAGATGCGATTACAGGTCTTTCGGGGCATATTGTTTTCCCACTTATACATGTGCAGTTATGCGGTTTCTCTTTCAGATTTTCCAAGCACTTTAAATGTGACTGTATGAACTTTATTAATTCCAAGTTGTTCTGAACATCGTGATCATTTTCTAGTTGGCTGTGTTTCTGAAAGACAATTCAATTTATACTTTAAAAAACACATATGACATCAAAACCAATATTAGGATTATAGAAATACTAGAAAATATTAAACAATCATTTTACATCTGTCATTTCTCATTTCATCTCTCATTTCATTTCTCGTTTACTTTATCTCTGAACATATAGAATTAATATTTCTATATTTAATTAAATGGACATGTAATATCCTGCACAGTATTCTATAACAATTTAGAACTCAGATAGCACAACGGAAAATATACATTTACGGAGTATTCTGTGAAATTATTAAGCCTTATTGTAAATTGGAGTGCTAAATAGTATAGTGTACCGATCGGGATCGAAAATACATAATTTATGCATTTGTATTTATTACTCCAACAAAAACATCTATTAGTACTGAATATTTATCATTTTATTGCTATTATTATTGACGACCAAAAACTTAACCCTGTTGTAAATCTGAATTTGTTTTATTTATCTTCGTAGATAGCTTTCCCTAATAATTAAAAGTACTTTTTAAGTGTAAATACATCAAAAGATAAGGTTCCAATGTTCAGCAAGTCAAACCAGTAAAAGCTGAATTATGTACTTTTTACTGGAATAGTAAAAGTAATAAAACCAGATCGTGGAGTAGAATTATGCAACTCCAACAATTTATTTTTTATTACCAAAAGATGGAATAATTCTCCACTCCAATATTTGCAATGCATGCGTTTCTGACAATTATTCCACATGGTGTAGAACTACGTAGATACTTACATTTTTGTTTATTCCACAAACTTGTTCTCCATTTAAACATCTGCACATTGACCTATCAACGATGTTAGCATAACAATTTATTTCCTCCTCAAATTCTTCTACATGGTTTGTAAAAGTTTCTATCATTTGTTTGTCTTTTGGTGATAGTGCTACAAGTTTGCGTTTAATCATACTTACTCTATTACTTCTGGTAACTACACTACTTACAGCCATATATCGATGGGTCATTTTCGACCTGAAATTGTATTATTTGTTTAGCAGAAAATATTAAGCAATTGTAACAATACTTACATAATCCAATGATGATTTGACATCATTGAATGCGTCAATAAGTTCTTGTTGAGTGTTGGTCCGACCTGTTGATAAATAAGGTGAACGTTTAAATAGGAAAGAAAGAAGAAGCTCTGACAAAGCAGCATTAGTTCACAAAATATTTATTTAGTTAGGTTATAGTTATATTATTTAGTTAGGTTTTAATTATTATCCCTTTCTGTTCAACTTATTCTTTTAAAAAATAGTCTTACCTTCTGGTTCAATGACAGGCTGAAACAAATGTGAATGAACATTATTACACAATATTGAACAATTAATGTTGCAACGTTTTTATTTATATTTATTGTAATTAATATCGAGAAAATCAATATTTTCATTAAAAATTGCAAAAAATTGGTTTGAATTATAAAAGATAATCGTGTTCAGAACCATAAAATCCTTAGGACGTGACATCTTATTTAGGCAGGAAAAACACATGGATTCTTTATCTTTTAAGCAATATTTTTACACAAAAAAATACTTTAGCATAAAATCAAAAGTACTTACAATTTCTTCCGTTGCAAAGGATTTCGGCTGCAAACGTAGTGCATATATTTTTTGAGCATTATGAAGTGTGTAGATATACTTACAGAAGTATTTACAGGTGTTATAGCAGTTGTAGTTGTAGTGGTGCTCTATTAAAAATAATAATAATACTATTAGAATACATCAACTAAACTAAGTAGGCTAAGTGATTATTACTTTGATTATATTTTTCCGAAGTTTAAATTGTCTTATTTTAGACAACATTTTCGATAAGGGTTTGTATCACTTCTTCAGACACAGTCTTGGCAGACACGCATCAGTATTTAGGCGAAATATTGCAACTTGAAATTTCAAATTGCAATATTATAATTATTAGTATTATTATAATTGTAATAGAGTTAAAATAAGCAGAGAAGATATTCTGAGAGCATTACTATCATAAGATGGAAGAATATTTCTGAGCTGCCAGAATCTCTTCTAATTTTTCTGCAAAACCTAATTATATTTTAAGGGCACGATATTTTGGAGACCCGTACGCATCTTTGGTATGTTCATGGCCTACTGGTAAACTTACTGTAGTTGTTGTCGATGTAGTTGTACAAATTATTCTGGCGTCCTCACATTTACAGTTCTCCCCATGATTTTTCAATTCACTTAAACATTTTATTTGTTCACATTTATCTGTACTTATACATTCGGTGTACGATCTATTCGTGTAGATGTTTTCTTTTTGGCAGTGTGTTGTAACGCACCCCTCAGTACAAGAACTATCTGGACAACTTCCATATTTTTCGACATCGTCACATGTGCATGTAGAGACGCAATGGTCATAAACGTTCTTGCCAACACAATCGATTGCTAAAAAAAATTGTAAGTAGAGTTATTGCACTTGGTATTCTATAAGACATTACGGCATAGTTTTGGTGATCTCCATTGAATTGGACTTCCAACATCAGCACATTCTTGGGAGAAGGCGGAAAATACTTGGCAGAAGAACGTCTCCAGAGATTTAGTGTCGCCTTTAATTATGTGATTTTGGGCAGTTAAAATGCACGACTTGTAGTATTCTTCGGGTGGCAACTGTCTTGTGCAAGATTCAAATGTATCACTTTTCAAGATTTCGCACTTAGTTGGCGCAAGCTTTCCATCCATATCATATAAATCTGTGTTCTGTTCACACAACAATCGGTTTACAATAAATGTACTATCACTTTACAAAGGAAAAATACTTACTTCAGGGATATTTAAGCTGAAGCATGTTTGATCGGTATTCCAAGCATCGATAAGGTTTGTCAAAGTATCTTTATTTGTAATACTTTCTGGGTTGTCTAATGTGCTGCACAGTCCTTCTATCTATAACAATTATTATTGAATTAAGTATTGAATTTAGTATTTATATCTATTCTGTCAACAAGTCAATAGGCAATAAAATTAATTTTAAGTGTTGCACTGGTAATGATGCTTTTATAGATGTCTGATAGAAGTGATATACTTTCCTTACTTACCTTGTCAGCTTCTTTTGTTTTGAAATGTAAATGAAGCAGTCCTTCCTTATTCCATATTAACTTAATCCCGATTGTTTCAATTTCTACCATTTTCGTGTAATCTAAATCTACAAAGTTTTCCATTCCTAGGAACCCAGCGGTGTTTTCACTCAATGTTATTTCTTTTTTCTCATTGTTGTCGTTAGTATAAGCTATAGTAACCTTACCAGACTGAAAAGGATTATCACATGACTAACTGGAATGTTTAAATTATAATTGAACATATAACGTACCTTTATGGTTATGACATAGTCTTTATTGTTATATTGTCCTTTTGCCAAAACATATTCACAACTGCTCTCGAAAGTTATCAGCTTACCGTCGAGATTTCGAATATTGGTATCCCCAAAGACACTGCATTTCTCAATAGCATTCTCATTCTTTGTACATTTCCAAGAGTTAGATTTGCAAACACTAAAAACATTTAACAGTGGTACGTAAGTGGACTATTATTTATTTGCTATTATTTTTATTTCATTTACCATTTTCCGTTAATTGTTTTTCTTTCTATGGAATCATCATAACTTTTTCCACTAAAGAAGCAAGGACATTCATATTGTTGTACACATCTGTCGTTGGTAGAATCCAGCACAAAACCATCAACACATTCGCACCCTTCTTCACACTTACCACTTGTTTCTTCCTTGTAGTTGTCCATATTCTGTGGAATCGCGTTTATTTAATACTTCTGAACTTATACAAGTGTACAAAAGTCATGGTCCAAATGAAAGAAAATATTGGATGAGATATTTTTCATCAAAATAATTAAAGCCTTTGTTGTTATTCTATTTCTTGTGGTTTAAAAGTTTCAGTCATTTGTACGTTTACTGAAAAATATATCTTCAAGGTATTATATTGTAGTGTAATGTCATAAAATTGAATGTTTTTATTCTTTATTTTCACTTATTGTTACGGTTCTGAAGCCTTTTATCTGTTATTAATTCGCACTTTATCTTTACGTATCTATTAAAACTTTTCTCCTAACTTTTGAATATTAATTATATCAATATCAAGGGAACATAATATACATTTTATTTAAATATACAAATATTATTCATCAATAATGTCAAAACATGTCAAATTTAGCAATCAAACGTCAAATGAAAAATCTAGATTAGTAATTCCTAATATTACTACACAATATTAGGAATTACTGGAAATAAAATACAAAGAAATATTCTTTTGGGAGGCATTGAATGAAGAATTTTCGTAGACGATCATCTTACAGCTGGAAGTAGCTGAACGTTGGTTATGATAATAATAATAATAGTGTCAAAAAATACGTACATACACCCAACAAACGATACAAGCTTAACTCTGAACAAAGGGAAAACTATAGACCTTAAATACATACATAAAATCACTGCTAAACATCAAATTTATCAAAACATGTCTACACTTCAAGTTAATTCCTACTTTTGCTAATTTTAAATTTCCTAAACAAATCAATGGAAATAAAGTATTCCAATTAAAACAAAAATTTAAAAGTTAATAATTACAACATAATATTATACAACCTTTATTTAGATTTAAACATAATTTCCACTTTCCGTTACTTGACGAATACAATTCAAAAGCTAAATTCCTCAATAAAATCACACTTCATAAAATAACTAACAAACACAAAAAGAAAATAGAATTATTAAAATCAAAACAAATCCCAAATACACTATTTGAAAATTCACACAAATTTCACGCCCGTTTTACTAATCTTTCGTCTCTGAATTTAACTAAATCAGAAGAAACGCTTAAAAACGCTTTCTCCTTTTTGCCATAACCATCCATAGCACATGATAACAAAAATCTATTGTAAGGAAATGTTGTTTGAAATGTTAACTTTAATGTGTGCCACTACCCTTTGCTACTATTCAGAAATAAAAAAGTCATTGATATGTTTTTCTCTCTTTAACACATATTTCTCTCTAGCATGCTATAGCTAATGATAGCTAGAAATGGAATCCAGACAAATTGTAGGTTATCACACTCAGAGATTGATTTCTGATCTCTGAGATATTGTTTTCTAGTGTAAGAAGTCGGTGATTTAATGATTTAATAATGGTTTTATTTACAAGACGTGAAGTTTTGAATGTTATTTTTGAAAACAAATCTATAGAATCAGCAGTTTCTTATATTTTACAGCGAATTACATGCTCTGGAGATGAAGAATTACAAATTGAAGGTAAAAACAAAAATAAGGAATATTTTGTCAGTCCTCAGATCTAGGCGAGAAAAATCCTAAACGAAGTGAAAAGGTTTTTGTATTCCTTTTTTGAAATTTTCCTGATTTGAAATTTATAATTCTCAGTGGTTAGATTCTGATTTAACTTCGATAGTTATCGGTTAAGAAAGAAGCACATAATATATATTTAGGTTTGATAAAAAATTGGAACTTTACTGCAGAGCGTTCCAAAAATCCAGATTTGCATTCAATTCTCAATCAAGTTGCTAAATGCCCAGAAAATTCGGCAAAAATATTGCCGAATAGAACATTGATAGAACATACCATTACCATTAGACCTAAAACATCTGAAGAGGCTCTATCGCTTATATTGTTAAACAATTCCATGTAGAAAAGTGTGTATATCGATAGTAGACTCAGGGAAGCAAAATCTTTGTGTATACCTCCTAAAGAGTATGTTCAGATTCATGAATGAAAAGTTGAAGTCCTTTTGCAGTCATTGCTATAACATTCAGTTCAAAGAATAGTAAGTAACATTGCAGTCGGAAGTAGTCATCGAATCCATGAAAAAGCTGGTGTTTTAACTATGGAGGTTATTGAAGAGAAGATACCACTCATCAAATGGTAGAGATGAGAATCTATTGATTGATCTGCTGTAATTCCTTTAAGGATACTATACACCTCTAATGATGTTTTATGGAATAATTCAGCATCTCAATCCCCCGAGTTTGTCGGTCAACATAACTCGAGATTATGAAAAATCTGCAGAAGTCAGTTTATACCAAAAGACAAAAAAATTGAAGAAGAAATTGCAAACTTGCACATTATCGAAGTTTATGGTTGATGGTACTCATGTTTTACGTGTCCATTGTGCTTTGTACCTGAGCCTTATAGATGGAAAAGTTTTAAATATTAAACATACCCGAAATCTATGCAGACTTGCCTAATCTGCCACGCTTCTCCTAAACAGTTCAATGATAAACAAACAAATCGAAACATTTTGAACCAAATTTCTCTTCAACATGGGATCAGTCTCCTTCATGCCTGGATTCGGTGTCGAGTGTATTTTGCACATTTCACACAAACTAGAAATCAAGTTGTGGCAAGTGAGGGACGATCAAAATAAAGTTGCATTTGCAGATCGAAACAGAAAGATACAAAAAAATGGAAAATTATTGTCGATTGTCGATAGACCAAAGAGTGGAGGTAGTGAAACAACAAATGATGGCAACATATCTCGCAGAATTTTCGAGGATCCCAATTTGTTGGATGATATTCTTGGAATAGAAAGATCATTAGTATACATATGATGACCATATTAATTGCCCTATCATGCCATCTTCCAATAGACGTCCAAACATTTGGTGATTTTTGTTTTAACATTGCTTAAATTTAAATGTAAGTCACTCACTACAACTGGTACCCATTGGCTTCTACACTTCATAAGGCCAGAAACAAAGATTATAAGAACAACAGAGAGTTTCATAGTCGAAAATGTAGACGAGAGGCAAATATTCTAAATATGTTCAATAGAGCAATGGACACGTTGGATCATATTTACGATTGGTCTGGCTTCAAAATTAAATAAAAGGAAAGCTTTACCAAAAAGAATTGAAAGAAGAATTAATCCTGAAGAATTAAGAAGATTGCTGGCAATTTCAGAAATAGAAAGAATCAAGAAACTTCAGTATTCAGATTCCGCAGAATTATCTAACGATGTGTTATTATTAATTTAATGTTATTAATATTTAAATTTTATTTTGTTTTATACCCTCTAATCTTAATATTAATACGTTGACTTTTTAATTCAATTATTTTACATTTTCAATAAACATTGAAATACTGATTTTTTTCATAATCAATGTTTGCTTTTTTAAGTCCATACAAACAAATTTTTATTTCAGATTTTAAATCAGCAATCTCAAAAACCCCTAAATAGACATTTTCAGACCGATCCTACATTTTTTTAAATTATGGCCACTTTTTTGCTTTTCTACCCACTGTGAAAGAATAACATTTTTATTATCAAAGTTTAACATTAAAAAAAATCAATTGATAGATATCATTTTTTCACAGCCATGTTAGTAATCCAATGAAAAAATGATAATGTCATAATCAAAACATTAATTAAGGTAAACATCTGATTTTTTTTGATATATTTGTTGTTTTGATAAATGTTTTGGTTCGAGCATTTCTGTAAAAAATGTTTACTGACTTTATAATAAATTTATTGCAGATTAAAAATGTTATTAGTGGTGTGAACATAACAATTGTAATGCAAACATTTCATTTTAATTAAACTGCCTTCAAAAAAATGCACTAAAAAGTAAAAAATAATTTACTCTATGTACAGAATTTTGATGAACAATCATTTTTTCACCAAACGAATGGGACAATAAATAATTCATGTTCTCTTTTATGTTTAAAAAAATAAAATCTCTTGCTTTCAGTTTTTATTTATGCCATAAATGTTTGTATGTATGTATGGATGCATCAATGATGTAAATATTCCATTAATTGACCATACAATAAAGTTTTAACGTAATGTGCTTCTATATCTGTCAAAGCTGGTAAGGCAAGTAAGCTACATATTTTCTGTAACATCAAAATGCAATACAGTGGGGAACAACAGGAAAAACAATATAGTGGGTACAATACTGCATACCAAAACCGACAACGTGAGTATTTTAACCATAAAAGTCGGAGCTTGAGGATTTTTCAAGTAGCTGATTATAAATCTGAAGTTATACAATGGAAAACGGCAGATATGCTTCAATAAATTTAAGCTGGCGAAGCACTTTATAACTTGTGGATGTTGGAGTTTCTTTCGCTCAGTAATTACGAAGCTGCGATCAAAAGTAAAGAACCCGTAGTGACAAAAAGAAACATGTGTATTTTACTTTGAAAATAAATACTGGCAGCTTTGTTTTGAGCGAACTCAAACCAAATCTTGTGCTCTAAAGTGAGTTTTCAGATAGCTTACAGCGCACGTGATGGGCACAGAAGTTTTGCATGCAGAATATTCAGAATTTGGCTTCTTTATACATTTCGCCTTCAAGTCGTCAAGCGAGTCATACTTCTTTTTATCCACATCATTATTTGCTGGCGATTCATCCCATTTACCTTTAGCGCATGTTCTGAAAGAAAGCAACAATTAGAAGTAGTGAAATAAGCAATTGAATTATTACTTTATAATCTTGCCAGTTAAAAATTTATAACCAACTGGGAAATATTTTCCGTTTAACATGCATTTGCATTCCTCCACTGGTATGCATTTCTTATTTTCATCGAACGTTTGCCCAGCTGGGCAACTGCAACCCTCCAAACATTGCTTTTGGCATTTTGGGTTAAGATTGATATAATCACAACTGCTCTCGCATGGATTCAAACAATAACTGTACTGTTGTCCTGCGGGACATTTGATTTCACATGCAGGCACTTGTTTTCTCCATGGGGTGCTAGTTTTCAAACATCTAGTCGCGTGTTCAGCTATTGTTTCGCATGCGCATTTCTCGCCCTAAAAATCCAATGTTTCATTTATTACCGAACAGCGTGAGAATATTTTACTTACCAATTTAACTGCATGGCAGCAGTCGTACACACATGACTCATATGATTCTTGAGCACTGTACTCTTTACAACCTGAAAATTTCGCAATATATTGCAATATGCTCGAAAAAATGTACAGGGCGATTCATGAAATAGCGTTTGGAAGATAATAATAAAACATTGAGTAGTGTAAAGGATTATTTGGGTAAAAGTTGTAGAAGATCTTTGCAATATACAGGTTTTCTTTATTCCACATGCTTTGCTCAACTTAGGATTACTACCCTCAATAAAACAAATTTACGTTCTATATACACAATTAACAACAATTGCTTCTATCAATTCATTTCAGGGTAAAATATTTTTTCGTATTCCAATTCGTAACTTATCTTTTGCACTTGAAAGCTTTATTAATAATTTCAGGTTTCTCAACATAGTTTCTAAACATTGGCGGAATTGCATCCCTGCGGTGCGGAGGGGCATTTGCAATAAGGGGGGTTTCAACCCGTCGAGGACGATGGGTTGAAAAACTGGCTGAAATGAGCCCATTCTCATCGACAGTGTTGACAGTCGTAGCGGAATTTCAATTTTCTAGCGGAGTTTACACTGCGGTAGCGGCGTTTGTGAGAAATAGACCGAAACGTAACGGATTTTTTTTAAACTCATTGTTGTGTACATAGCAATCTGATGTGCATTTTGTAATCTTTTAAGGTGAAATAAATGAAATGAAAAAAAAATTGTAGTTTTAGTTTTTTATTCGGCTAATCGCCGACAGACGATTTTTTATTTGATAAACGTAAAGTGCAGGAACATCAGATTGTCGCCAACATTTGCTTTGTTTCAAAGGCTGCCGCTGTTACATCAAAATAGAAATACCGACTTTAAGTTATTATCTCTCTTTATTTTTCAAATAATCTTTTCTTAGAATTCTTCTTTCTTGTGCTGGATTTTTTTAGAATTTTCTGTGGGCTTTATTTTGTATTATCTGGTCAAATCATGTAGCCTAGTCAGCAGGAGGACTTGAAGCATGAGCAAAATCTATTTCAGTAGTTGCAGAGTCATCTATCATTAAAGATAACCACAACATTGATTTAGATTTAACTAAGGTAAATCCAACTGATTTTGCTAATTTTGCAGGTATTAATTTCTCAAATGAAGATATTCGAAGATACTGAAGCGAAATTCTGTTATTGCATGTGGGCTCTACAGACCCAAATAGTCGTATCCAAAAGACAACAAAAATAGTTGTTTTGCGGAAACATATTATTATTCAGCTAACGCCAGCGAGTCTCATCAATTTCAAAATACGTGGTTGTGTTGTTCAAAAATAAAAAAAAGTGCATATTGTGAACTCTGTTGGTTGTTTGCCACTTCGCACAAATTGAACAGATAAAGGTATTTCTGACTGGCAGGGCTTATCAAAAAAAATAAAGAACATGCGCACTCACAAACTCATGTTGCTTTACTTATGAAATGTGGCAAAAGACAAAAAATGGATAATGAATATGAATAGTTAATTAAAGAAGAAGCCGTTACATTAGTGTTACATTAAAGCTTTGCAAAACAATTTTATATTTTCGTGGCCATCGTGAACATATTAATCAAGACAATAGTTATAATGGCAATTTTTTATCCATGAAAACTTTATTGGCAAAATATGATTTTGCTAATATTTATATTTTGGCAATTTTGAAACAAGTGTTATCACAACCTAAAGGTTCTCATAAATATCTATTTCAGCAAATTCAAAACGAAATAATTACTGTGCTAGGATCTAATTTAAAAAAATATATCCCAAGAATTAATTTTGTTCCATTTTATTCAATCATAATGGATACGACACAGGATATCTCAAAATATGATCAATTGAGCAAAATAATGAGATACGTAGAATTGGAGGAAAATGATTCTGGCTAGTTTGAACGGGGTGGGTTTAAATTTAAGAATAAAATGTAGGGGTCAGGGATATGATGGAGCCAACGAAATGAGTGGAATATATTCAGCAGTTCATTTTTTTTTTTAATATTGAGGAAACTGCTTTATATGTGCATAAATTGAAGCACAGATTAAATTTAGTTATCAATGGTGCAGTTAAGGTCACTGAAATAGACGCATTTTTTCAACACTTCAACAAATCTACATTTTTTTTAGTTCAAGTATCGTTCGATGGGTATTGCTATCAAGTTTTACTGCAGGTTCAACATACACTTAAAAAAATTAAATCCCACCCCTTGGGTTGATAGAATATAGTCATTCTCAGCAGCTAAACTAAGGTATAAATATATAGTTATGTCCTTGAATAAAATTATTTTAACCTCTTCAAAAATGGATGGACGTGAAGAAGCAAAATAAATACTATCCAGAATAGAAAATTTTGAATTTATTTTATTGAGCTCCTGTTTGCATCAAATTTTAAACGAATTAAACCAGTGTCAAAAACAGCACAAAATAAATGTATTAACATGTGAGGTCCGTGATTTAATTAAGAAAATCTTACATTTTTTTAAAGAAACAAGAAATGGTTGCAGTAAACTAAAATTGGAGGCTACCGCTATTCCACAAACATAGAATGTAAATGCCCAGTTTAAAAGTAAACGTACAGTTAAAAACATTTTGATGAACTTTGTCAAGATAGTCGAATAATCGACGAAGAACAAAATTTTAAGATAAACGTATTCTACCGTGTTTTAGATATAATCTCCCAGTTAAACTCTAGGTTTTAATCTCTTTTACATGTAGAAAAAATTGATTTTCTTTTACCAAAAAACTTCTAATATTTATCCATTTGAATAAAGGGGCCTAATTTTACAAAAGTTATGTTTCTCTCTATACGGCGAGTTTGTGAATGGTAGTACCATATTAGAGTAACCAGTTTTAAACAGGTTATTATAGTCCTGCTGTTATTTTTAAGTTTGCCTATCACAGTTGCTAGTGCAGGGAGAAGTTTTTCAAAGTTTAAAATAATAAAAAATCACTTGGGAAATACTATTACCCAAGATAGATTAATATTAGGTGATTATCCCTGCTCATTATTGAATCTGCTTTGTCCCAACAAATGAATGTTTCGGATTTAATAATTAATTTCTCAGAAATAAAAGCCAGAAAGAAACGTCTTTGAATCGTTATAAGTATTATCATGAACCAAAAGTTATGTTGGAGTTACTAAACTATAAATAATGTATGTTAGTAGGTAGTATTTAAAAAACTTAGAGCTGGTTATATCACTTATATTTTATACTTTTGATATAAGTAAATAACCGCTGGTATATTTTTAAATTTAATAATGTTAAATAGCAGTGGAATAAAAGAATAATAATAAAAGTAATTGCCCTAAGATTGGACGAAAAAAAATTGCGGGGAGGGGCGCAAAATTTAAAGTCCCGCCACTGCTTCTAAGGCTAATAATGATAAAAAATTCTAATTAAAATAAATTACTCGTGCGCATACGTCATATATTAATTTCATTTCAAATACCCATGTTGCAGGATTAAATTTTAAATTGACTTTTCTTGATCGTTATAAAACTATTACTAATTTTTTATTAATATTTTCTAAATTGTTGCCAAAAATAATTAAATCATCTAAATAATTACAAATTTTTCAAAATTTAACCCCGACATAGCATAACTAGGATTGATTTTCAAATCCCTTAGCAATCTCTTCATTTGGTACTGATCTTGATCCGGTGAAAATTAGTTACTGACTGAGTTTAGCTGTAGGAGTTTTCTGCGAGCTTTGTGGAAGCTAATAATTATACAGCGCCGCCAGAAAGTATGGAAACACCTTGATATGTAGACTTTATTGTGTATCGAACAAAAAAATGTTTTTTACAGGAATTATTTGGTTTAAACTCCGCGGCAAGGGGGTGAAGTGACGTGGGGTTGAGGATGTTAAGAGGTACAATTTTTACATCAAACAAAATGCAGCAATATTTTGTTCCTGTTGTAATTGTTTGGTTAGTTGATTAATAGTTTTTAATTTTGGTAATAATCTTTATACGTTTGTATTATCTGTACCAAAATGTTCCACATTTTAACAACATCATATATGCAATTTAAAACAATTATTATGGTATCCAGGCAACATAAGAAAATTTAAATTCTTACTAAGAAGTAGTATTTAACGCAATCTCATGCATTCTACAAAATTTATTGGTTGGTAAAAGAACCATAGAAAAAAATTAGATTACGCTTGTGACGTACATCAAAATGTTGGTACATTTCTGACATGAGTATGAAAGTTATGCTACCGGTTACCTGGTTACCGGCTACCTGCTTCGTCGCAAGTTTTTTTTTCATTTACTATTATCAATAGTATTTAATAAGTGTTGCAAAATTAATTGGGCTTTACGGTTCTCTTGACATGTTTGGTAAGTTATAGAAACCCATTGAAGGAGAAATGCACTTTTTCGCTTCGTTTCCCCTTCATTCTCAGCAATAAACGGCAAAGACCTAAGAAAAATTCATAGCTTATAGTAATGTTAATATTGCATTGGCGCATTTTTTTTCTCGAATTGGGAAATCGTTTAACATTATTTTTCATTTTTACGATTTGGCAGATTGTTTTATTTTGCGAGTTTATTAAATTTCTATGTGATTGCAATCCATAGATCTAAAAAAATCAGTATTAGTTTATTAACAGTGAAGTAATGGCGACATGCCCTAGGCAGAATATAATTTTAGGACCCTTGATTTCATAACATAGAAATAAAGAATGATTCATTACGTTACTTCGTAGAAAGTACTTCAATATCTACTCTGTAAACAAAAGCTTTATATTTAAACTTTACTTTATATTTAAACTCTTTAAGCCAATAATCGCACACAAACAAACACAAATATTTGCACAAGAAAAAACCGTTACACTTTTTCATCTGAAATCTACCCAGAAAATAAATGTCAATGGTATCTGCGTGTGCTCACCAAAATGGTTTCCTTATTAGTCAAACTAAAGAATACCCTATTTATTATTAACAGTATACGGACCTTTGAACAGGTCTCCTTTAAGTATAGAACAGGCTTTTTCGGCAACCGGTCTATGCGAAGGATCAGATTGGCAGGGATGCGGAATTGGATCTGTGTTTTCTTCTTCACAACTTCCCTCAACTTTCCACGAATGGCCGAACGTATCTGGATCATCAACTGCAGTACCATCGGGCAACATGAAATCGTCATTTGGATTTTTGTTAAAGTTGCCCATCAAACCCTGCGAGTAAATGTGCATGTGAGTATATCTGTGTATAGGAAATCTAGACATTTAGTTTATTTTAGTTATACCTGAATATAACCCCTCATGGTTGTTGGTACACGAACTTTCGCTTCGCTGCGGCCATTCCAATGGATTTCCACGTAATTTGGTAATTCAACTAGAAATTAAGTAAGTATGCATATTCACCTATGTATATAATTGCTAGGAATGCTTAAAAACGAACCGATAACTTTTGATGATGTTGGTTTACTGATGGTGATGTTAGACTCTTTGTGTGGGAACCGTTTAATGGTTTTATCGTTAAATGTAACAACCAAGTCGGGTTTTAAAGTAATTGTATCATTGCCGGTAATTACTTGTACTATTTTTGTCCATGATGGGGCGTTGGATTTAAAATTTTTCTGCAAAGTAGAAATTTATTAAATTTAGGATTTTAATCATAAAGTTAATTATATATTAACTTTCGGAGGTTAACTTCGCCCAGGTCACCTAATCCTATTTAGAGTTAAAGACGATTAGTATTACTTATGCCGTATACATACCACAAATTTTCCCTTCTGCAGAACATAGTGGTCAGCTGTAATGGCGAAATCAACACCTTTCACCAGATAGTAAGTGCATTTTCCCATAAAATCGAATCTTTTACCATCAAAAGTAGTGTAATGCGGATCTCCGTAAACAACAGCATCCCCATAACATATTGTCTTCAAAAGAGCATATTGCAACCAAATGTGTATATGAAAACTTAGGAAATAGTACATACCGCCGGACAATTCCATTTGTTGTTATTGATGCATACGCAAGTATTACACTCTTGAACAACTGAACTGCCTGGTGGATATTCGACGTTTTCATACCGACATGGACACTCTTGTTCAGTAACACATTTGTCGCTTGTCAACCATAAGTTTAGTGGGCACATGCAACCTTCAATACAACCGCCTTCTAAGGTCTTCGTATCGGGCCCACCACAAGCTTTCTGCTGAGGGCCACATTCCATGTATCGTTGATTAGGGTTTCTGCATTTCTTCTCTACGAAACAATATGCCAAATTTACTTTGTATTGATTATTTAGAGGAAGGAATCTACACTGCGTTTCTAGATGCAGTGTAGATTTACAATATAGTGTTAAAAATATGCTTCCTGGTCGTTGCATTTATTTAGAAAATATAACTGCTCACCACAGAATCCTTTATTTCTCCAAGTGATCGTTTGTCCCATCCTAGCTTCACAATGCTTAGCATAAGCATCTATAAGATCACACATGCAAATGTTATGATCTGTAGCTTTACAATTGCAGTACGCCAATTGACATTCGTTTAAAAACGAATTAATATTAACTTTCCTTAAACACGGACCATATTTTCTCTCACTAATTAGTTTGCGGCAATAGTGTAATGCTTTACTTTTTCTAGTCACAGATTCACATGGTTCTGTTTCTTTGATAGCGCAGGTGCTTGAAGTTTTCCATTGTTCCGTAAATGATGGACCAGATACAGTACAATCCTTGGAGCAAAGTCCTGAGATCGCGTACTTTTTGGTATTATCAACTTCTATTACCACATTATGCTAAAAGGAGGCGGTTAAATGACAAAATTAATTACCAAATTTAATTACATACCAGTCCATCCCATTTGACATTCAACCCAATGTTAGGCATTTTTACAATTGCAAATCTACCTGGTTTTATAACTAATAGATTATCATCTTTTGCAGGTACTGAGTATGATTTTCCGTCAGTCAGCAATATTATTTCTTTGGAAGCTAAAAACACGGATTAGGTACCGTATGAAAATATAGGTTTAAATTTTGTTAAATAATCAAGTACGCACCTGATAATTTCAACTCATACTTCTTTCCTTCTATGAAGATGTGAATAACATTCTGAGTCACATCAACCCGAACTTGCTCACCATCTTTCTTGAAATCTACTACTGTGTATGAACAACTCGAATTAAAACTAAAATATACGAAATAATTGTTAAAAATATACACGTTGCCGTTGCCTCAAATTTTCTTGCCTGAAAAATTCTCCTTGGAATGTTTTCACGTTATAACTTCGCGAGATTATGCAGTTAACGTATGACTAAAAAAAGGAAAGGATTTGAAAAATATTTATTCCATATTCATTAAATTTCTTCCACATTTTAAGAAACTTACATCGTCAGTGGGAATTTCACCTACGAAAATAATTTTTAATACTCTTTTAAGGAAAATATTATTTATTATAATACGTACATTTTTGGCATAACACAAGATGGTGAGTTAAAACGAGCACAAAAGCCACAACGAGATGTGACCTCATGTTTGTACAGACAGATACTGCTGTATGTGTCTTACATCATTTGTTTATGTAAGTTCAATAATAACGTTATAAATGCTATCAACCACATTTCAGATAAATATCTGAATTCGCGTGAATTACTAATAGAATGCCTAAGTATTTATCACGAAATATATGAATTTTTCAATAATTACACCTTGGTGACAACTGCAATGATGGGGCGAATTATTTCGGTATTATCATTTACTTGTTTATTAGAAATAATGTTGCAAGGAGATTTCTGTGGAAATATTATTTTAGTAAAATTATGATTGACGATATGACCTTCATGACTTCAAAATATCTCGCGTATGGTATTACCAATGCCCGTCTTCCAAACCAGAATCGTGCAATCAGTTACGTCAGTGTAAAAAAATAATAATGAAACGAATGTTTAGTAGTGGAGGAGCAAACGATTCGCCCTTCAAAACCTTCAGGGAAAGGAAAATAAAAACGGCGAAATGAAATAACCAAACATCAACTTAGCTATGGAATCAAATAACTTCGTTAGGTGTTTACAGATCATTTTAGGTTGATTTCCATTTGATAAAATATCTGGAAGATCGGCTGAAGACACAAAATAAAACCTTGTAAACAGCGTTTGCTAAACGTTTGGTTTCTAAATAAACAGCCAAAGCTTTCCCACATAGTATTAATTTGCTTTGAAAAAACTCTATAATATCCAGAAGACCTTCACGGTTTGTCGACTCGATCACATTTGGTACTTGTGCCATTTCTTCCATTAAAACTTTAAGACTTCAAAGATCGATCTATATGAATCTTTCTGAATCTTCCGGTAGATGCTTTCGAATATCGTCAGAACTCATAAAAATGGATTCTAAATTAGCCCAAGTTCTTTGTACTTCAAACCAAACCGTTATAACGGAATCTGCTACACACAACTTTTGTTGCCATGCTGAGACTTCTTTCAAAAAATGAGCAATGGACTTAGAAGTGATTAAAATTTTGAAGCTGCACTTGATTTTTTCTTCCAGAGTTTCTATCAATTCTTCACTTGCTCTTAGTAGTTTACATTTCGTTCTGGAGTTCATTTCTTATTCAAAAGCCATGGCGGACCATGCAGTATTCAAATTTCCCAAAATCTTCTTCATTGATATTTCGTTAACTGCTTTATCAACGATATTCTTTACTTCATCTTCAGCTTCATGAAGATTTAACTCTGGTAGGTCGGCCAAAGTAGTATTATGGTCCATGGCAATTTTAGTATAAAATTATTTAGTATTAGTAAGAAGTTTGAGATTTATTAAAAGACATGAAGAAAACTGTAAACGAATGCTATTTACAATGATATAGTATAGTATTGGAAGAAAAGATTATGTACAAGTACACACAACATAAAACAAGTATTAATGTAGAGTCATGAAAAGAATTAAAAGGGATGATATCGTTAGTTTGTGTAGGTTTTCTATAAATGTCATAATTAATTGTATGTGGGGATGTAATTGAAGTGATATCTAAAAAAATAAGGTATGATTATTTTCCAATTCTAAGGTGAATTTTATTTTATGGTGTAAAGTATTTATAAAATTATGAGTTGATTTATAATATTTATATTTGTAGTGTCAATTATGACTAAAATATCGTCCACATATCTGTTCCATAATAATATTTTGTTAATGAATTCGAAATTGCTGTTGTGCATAATTTCGTTTTGTTGTGCATGATTTGTGTAGTTGTGGTAATTGTTTCTTTAATAGGTATATCAGTGTATAGGTTAGTAATATCAAATGATAAAATTGTAAATTCAAAAGGTAGTACTAAATTGTGGATGTTATCAAATAAATTATAACGATTTTTTATAGTATATTTAGGTGTAAATTTAATTGTATTTTTGAAAAAATTTACTAGGAATTTAGAAATAAGTATGAACTAGAATTAGTGGAGATTATGATTGGTCTAATTAGAATGTTATTTTTGTGTATTTTAGGGAGTGAATGTAGTGTAGGGGTTATTGGGTTCATAGGTAATGCGTTCTTAGGGTTGAAATTATGTTTATATGTATAAAGTTTCTGAAGCATTTTTTATGATTTTTTTGAAATTATTGTGACAAGTTAGATTAGGGTTCGTCTTTACCTCCACAAAGTCAGTTTCTTGTATAAATTGTTCTGTTTTTTGAATGTAATCTACGTTATTCATTAGGATTAAACTAGCGCTTTTATCACCTGTTGTAACTATGACGTTTTCTTCTTTTATCTTCTTTTGTAGGTTTCATAGTGTGATGTTTTCTTGATCTCGGGGAATTCTTGATTTTTTATTCCGATGTTGTAGGTTTTCTTCTTTTCTAATGGTTGTAATAATTAGTTTCTTGATTTCTTCTTGTTCTGGATGGTTCTTGATGGCTGCTTCAATTTCTATTGTTAATTTTGGTAGGTTCATTTCTTTGTATGGAGCATATTTATGTCCTTTTTGAAGAAGTGTTTCTTCTGATTTAGTTAGTTTTAGAGATGGAGGATTAGTAAAATCGGGCGTGAAATTTGTGTGAATTTTCAAATAGTGTATTTGGGATTTGTTTGGATTTTAGTGATTCTATTTTCTTTTTGTGTTTGTTAGTTATTTTATGAAGTGTGATTTTATTGAGAAGTTTAGCTTTTGAAATGTGTATCAGAAAGTATCAGAAAGTGGAATTTTCCGTTTAAATCTGAATAAGGGTTGTATAATGTTAGGTTGTAATTATTATTTTTTTTATATTGTTTTCTAATTTCTGTTTTCATAAATTGTTGCTTTAATTGGAATATATTATTTCAATTGATGCATTTATTATTTATATATGTTAGAAATAAGTTAACTTTATTTTAAATAACTTCTCATATGGACTCATCTAGTTAAACCTCTTCGAAATACGGTGCAATTGTTTAAGATCGATATACCAAGTTAGCGTAGTTTGTAGAGATATAAAACGTAAGTTGATTTTAACCTGATTTTACAATAATTGGAAATGTGATATTATTTTTAGTTTATAGTCATACGTTTATAACCATAAAAATCCTTATTATGTCAATGAAGATGGTATTTTAATACCGAAATCGGTCGACAAATAAGAAAATAGAAAATGTTAAAATTTAAATTTTTAACTTTCAAACATACTGATTGGTCAAATTTCTTTACTTTCCCTTTTTCTTAGAATAAATATTAATAGTTACATTAAAAATATTACACTATCAATACATTATTTAAAATGTTTCGATAAAATATAGGTACCAAAAATATAACAAAAAAATAAAAATATAATACTGATACATTATGTAAAATATTATTATTATAGTAATTTCAAAAAACAACAACAAAAAATTAAAATTACGATTAACTTGGTGGTTTAAATGAGATCAAATAAAAGAAATAATTCAAGACAACATAAAAGTCTAAGCACATAGTCTAAAAATTGTAACCGCTCAGCAAAGTTTCCTACTGAGATACTTTAGACTCTGAAAATTTGAAAATATATTTTTACAAATTAGGGTTCATTCATAAAAATAGTCAGAAAGGGAAAAGTTGAGAAATTACCATTTAAATTAGTAAATATGACGGAAGAGGAGTTTTATGCTGAACTGGAATCAATTCCATCTGATCAAGAATCGTTAATTGATTAATTAGACCTGAATAACGCAGAGTAGTTGGTGGAGGCTGTGAAGAAGCTATCGAATACGAATCCGAATCCTCAGATCCTGAAAGTAAAGGCAATTTTTGTACACGAAGCAAGATTCTAGAAACAGAAACGCCTAAATGGAACGATACTTTTATAGAGTATGAATTTGACCTCTTTACCGATACCACTGCGATAACCGATATTGTTACTCAAACCTCTAATCTAACGCCCTATAAAATCTTTAGTTTGTTGATAACAAACGAAATATTAGAAAATATGGTTTTTCAAACAAACTTGTATGCTATTCAGAAAAAACATATGGTGTACCACCTCACCAGGAGTTTACTGAAATATCAAGGCAGTTGAAATATGTGAATTTATGTTATTTTAGTATAATTTTTTATATTCAATATAAAATTAACAATATTTTTGTTTTTTTATTTTTGCGTGCAGCACGGGTAGAAATAACTGCAGTTTTTCAGTGGCTGTTAGAGTTAATAAGCGCATGTTTTCCACTGATTATGTTAATGTCCTTATCACAGGGTTTGCACTTGGCGTAATCTTTACCTTTTCGACTTTTTGATAAACAGCCTTTAAAATTGTCCAAATTCTCGCAATCTTCTGTATAACGCTATCCATACTTTTTTTTATACCCGCACTGGTACGCTCCACTATTAAATTCACCCTTTTTTTTGTAGTTTTAAATTAAAATTTAATAAAACAACTCCAATACACAATTTTTTTCAAGAGATTTACCAATGTTTTCATAAACTATTCTTGTAACATGTTTATATAGACCATTTAAATATTTATGCGAAAATTAAATTCAAATTTAAATTTTTTTTTCGAAAATGCATTTATTGGCATTTCTCACATAAAAATCTATTCTATTTTCGGGCTATTACCATATAATGTGCTTATTATTAATTTATGTCTTAAACGTAAGTTACAATTTTTATAATTTCATTCACTTCAAGTAGATACGTTTGTTAGTTGCAAATTGAATTATACATTGTCAGAAATGTCTATTTATCTTTATGAAAATAATTCTTTTTCTTACTAAACCTTGTAAGAAAAAGAATTATTTTCATAAAATTAAATTCTGTCGCTTCCAAAGCAAACATTCAAATTCTAATAAACTTGCATCTTTTGTTAAAAAAATGCGATTAATTTTAATTGCAAGTTTATTAGAATTTAAATGCTTGCTTTGGAAGCATTGAAATTTGTGAATACTAAAATAGAGAACTAACGTTTTGGTATTGGTTAACAGCGGCATATGTAGCAGTATATGAGTATTGTGTTATTTTCTTTTTCTCAACTTATCAAATGTCTTCTACAACGCTAAAACAAATCTAGCCGTAATTTTGAAATAGCAAAATAGTTTTTGAACAAGGTGTAGGTGTATGTGGAAATGAAATAATGCTGCTATAAGTGTAAATTATAATTTTATTGAATTATTATGTAAGTTGCCAAATGTCTCTTCACTTTTAATTACGGCCAATTTAACTGAAACCGAAGGAATTAAAGTATTTACATTTACGTGTTCAATAACATTACATATACTATATCCAATCATAGAATGTGGAAATTGAAAGCGAATCCAACATGTATGCATTTTTCATCAACAGGCCTCCAATAATACATTATATGGTGATTAAAACACTGAAAAGATACAGAGCGGAAATGGGGGGTTTGTTTAAATCCGGAAAGTAGAAATCCGCAGCAAATGAACGAAAATGATTGTATTTGAACCAACAAAACTGATATTGACATATTATATTTTTGTAAAAATATTTTTTTCCTCGGTCTATTCACGTTGTTATGGATTTATGTATCTCCCACACATTGTCATATCTTATGGTATAATCTTCAAATAATTTACGTTAACGACAGCTACTTAACAAGTCATTGGTGCTTTAACATTTCTTAATTGTTATTTGAATACAGATATTGGTTTTATTGCTTGGATACATAATACTGGTTTGGAAATGTATTACTTCTATCTTATCTTGCCTAAAATGAATGTATATAAACCCTCTACATCTGAAGAGGAAACGCATTACCGAAGATGTTTCCTAGGTCGTCTTACTTTTTCTTTATAATAGTAGTGTTTTGCAGGGAGACGTCAGCGCAATGTAGTTCTGGTAAGAGGCACAAAGGATTTATTTTTTTGTGTTGCTAACCGCTTGTTATTTTCAGGTTCCTCTCGAGATGTAAGTATTATACATATATATCTACAAGGCATGTAAAATAAATCATGTTTTTTTAATGTACTTTAATTAAGCCAACATCTAATTGCGTAGTGTTCGAAAACGCACACATAAAATCTTTCGATGGAAATATATGGAGGTATGTTTATGAACTGAAATAAGTGTAAAGTATTAATTATCTATTTAAATACGTATTACATTTGCAGCTATAATTCACGATGTGGATACACTCTTACCTCTATTAACTCGAATGGAATCAATTTGGAAGTTAATCTGCTCCAAAATCCCTCAACATTGCAGGTAAAATATGGGGGGTACACCTTTGAAATTCAAGTTACGGGTAAGAGATAAAACAGTAAATTCAGCGTTCCAAATATTAATGTGGTTTTTATAGAATCAACAATAGAGTTGAAAAGAGATGGAAAACCACAGAGTATACCACATTCTTCATTCGGAGTGTCGGTTTCCAAGCCAGGAAGAATGGTTATAGTGGAGATTCACGAAATAAATATGAAAATACGATTTGATGGAGAGGTAATATAATTATTTCATATTTTAGTCGACGTTGAAGGAAATTAAAATGGTTTGCTATCATTTCAGACAACTGAAATAATTCAAAATAATGAGCAGAATTATGGATCTATGTCTGGAATGTGTGGAAATAACGATGGTTGTCCAATAAATGATAGAATTATGAGAAATGGCAAAGAGACGACGTCAACTACTCAATTTGCTGACAGTTGGAGTATAGGTAATATTTTTTATATATAAACGTTTAAATTATCTTTGGAAAAAGTAGTGTTTTAGCTTAACATGGCGAACAAAAAATAATTAAAAAGAATTTTTGATTAATCAAAAAGTAATTATTTGGTTTATCTTTTACAGATAAATATGTTTTCTTGTATCTTTTTTTGTATCACAGCATAGATAATCGAACTATTATTCAAAGTTTTTTTATTTTATTTTATAATATAGCACCGCTGTTTTAAGTACTTTTTGGGTGTCTCTTCGTCGGATGTTTTCTTTATATTATTAGCCCCCATGACTTCTACGTTATGACTGACATTATGACATTTTTTTATCATGAAGACATTGGCATCAGAACCAATTTTTTTATGGATGGAAGATAAGATGAATTTTATTCATAAAAGGTTTGATTTTTATTTCGTTTTGAGTGTGAATATATTTAATGAGAGAAGGAGTAAAAATGTACCATAGACTAGTGAAGTACAAAAGCGAAAACAGAATCAAACCTAATAATTTTACTATCAGTTAATTTTTTCATGAAAAAGGGGTAATATTTTGCAACTCTAATAATACTTCAAGCTGAAAGTTCAACCACAAGGAACAAGTTGTGGTGGCCACTAATATAAACAAAATATTTATTATTTTGTTTACTTCAGCTCAAACATGTTAATATTTGAATGTTCCATCTTGCAAAGATAGTAAAATTGAATCAAAAGTCTTTAAACTTCTTTTATTTGCCTTATTTTTTTATTATATATGCTAAGATATTAGTTTCTTAATTTTTAGATTAAGATATTCTTAATCTATAATGAAAGGTTTATTAAAAATACTTAAATATAGTATTTAAAAATATTTAAAGGTACATGAAAAAAATTCCAGTCATATTATATTTGTTGAAAATGTTTGTTGATTATAAATTGGTGTCATTAAAAGATAAAGGTTTATAAATCAACGACACCAATTTAAAATCAACAAATATAATATAATCCTCGCGTTTAAAACAAATAATAAACTTTTCAATGTGCTCTGCAATCATAAAATTCCCACTCTAGAAAAAAACGGTATCTACTTAGTTAATTGTAATAACTGTAGAGCGTTATACGTGGGGCAAACAGGGCGTAAACTTGATAAGCGTATCCAAGAATATAATTTTAAACCAAGCTCAACTTTATGTACACAAGCTTTACAAACTGGACATAAAATAAACTACTAAAACATTAAAATCTTGCACGAAGTTGAGAAGGAACCAAAGATGGATCTTTTAGAGCAGTTTACGTACGTAACATTTTTAAGCGTAAACATTTAAAACTGTTTGTTTGTTCCGTTCCTTTTACACTATTTTTAACTCTGATAATTTTTCCTTTTTACCATATGATTTTTAATTTCAAGTTTATAACCCGCCCTTTAAGACTGTAACTTTTAATTATTTCTATATTTTTTTTCATGTCCCTTTAAATATTTTATATTTTTAATGTACGTTTTATTGTAGATTAAGGCTGATGATGATCCATGGATCGAAATTGATACCTTAGTATATATAATAAAAAATAAGGCAAATAAAAGAAATTTAAAGCCTTTTGATTCAAAAATGTTAATGCCTATGACACAAACGTTACTTCCAAAAGTATATATCTGTTTGGGGTTATATTTGGTTACAGAGAATGTATGAACTCTTCATTTCTTCTTTTCTCTCTAACATCAGCCTCCATTTAGATTATTTAGAAAAATATTATGTTTCCTGTTTCCTTAATTCCATTTCCTATTTTGCTAATTCCATTCCATTCATTAAAATTCTGCCTAGCCTTTGTATTAATACCTTGGTTAATCAAAGATCGCATTCAGGTCTAGAGTTAACAACACATCATAGTGGTGATGTTTAATGTAATTTTCTAGCTGGTTAACCAGTATCCCTCAGCTCCATAAATGTCTATTTTCTTCTTCTTCTTCATATTTTTTGACATAGATCTTGTATCTTCTTGTTTTTGATCGCCTTTATCTTCAATCTTATCCACCCATTTGTATATTAGACCCCTCTTTGAGATCTTCCTCGTTTTCATAATTTTACTCTGTACGTCGTCATCTGCTTCCCTTCAAAAATGTTACTGATATATCGCCTGCTCCATTCCAATTTTCTATTAAGAATTGGAATGCTCAACTGTTCTTATTCTCAATCGTTATCCTCTGTCTGGTTCCGCTATAAGATCTTCATCATTGTCATCATCACTAATGTTCTTCATACAGAATACTGGTGAATGAATATTGCTGACGTGTTAAGCTTACTTCACAGGTGCTGCCTTAGTCCGTGTTTACTGTGTAAACGTATTCAAGGTCATTAATTTCTACTTTGTTGATAATATTTTGTGCTGTCGTTTTGACAGAGGAACGAAATAATCCTCAAGGTTCTTTTTGTTTTAAACAATGCGTATTGGCTAAATTGAATAAATCCAGAATGTCCATATGTTGACTTTTGATAATTAAATATCGAAACACGTCTATCTTTTTATATTGTGGCAGTTAGATTCCATCAATTCTTTGCTTTTAAGGGTCACGCGATTTCCGCAAGTGACATCATCGACACTTTTCAAACGCAAGGGTGTATCTATCAGTATTTTGCAATTCCTAAGAAATTTTTTTGCAAAATCAAGAGTACTGGTAACTACAAAAAAAAGAGTACTGGTTGTGAGCCTTTTTAAATGATCTAAACTTTGTGGCTTCTTTTCCACTGACATCGCTGACCAGTTTAGTGGCCCTAATCTCCCAATCCTTGATAACGTGGTGGTGCTTCATCTTGTTGAAACCAGATCGTGGTGGCTGGTAATTGTGGATTTCTAATGTTGGAATAAAAGTTTGTCAGAGTTAATGAGTTTGGAGAAACGATAAGGAATTTGAGCCATTTAAATTTTGATGGAAGAATGGGCTAATTGTTTGGTCTCCTATTATATCTGCTCAGATATTAATCTTCTTGGGCACATCTGTGCGCATCTCTCTATTGGGGTAACGATTTTTAACCCAATAGAGTTCTAGCTAATTGCGAGAGTGTCTAGCTGGTGGAGAAACCCAATAATCTTCTCTGGAAGTTGTTAAACTATGTTAAAATCTGACCATCCAATTTGATTGCTCCGTGCCTTTCAAGCTTCCATGCCCTACTTTTCTGCTTTCTTCCTTATTATCTTATTTATTTAGATTCACATAGAATTTCTAAAAAATAAACCTGCGGGCGCCAATTCATAAATTGTCTCATTCATAAATTGTTTCTAACGCACACCATTCTTATAGTGAAGGGTTTCTGTTTTGTAACGCTTGCTGCGCAGTCTTCCAAAAAAAATGTTTTGGTTTTTAATTTAGTTTTCGTGTTAGGTGGATGTACCTCAACGGCATTCGTGAATACCTGCGGATCTAACACTCGACTACAGGCGCAAGCTCAAACGTTTTGCATTTCCTTATTCAACAATCAAAAGTTGTCGAAGTGTAGTGTAACTATCAGTATATTTATCAGTAAGCGTTTTGTTTCTATAATCACTTCTTCTAGGCCTATTCTTCTCAATTTATGAATGTCTGTACGTCAAACTACTGCAACTGCAAGCTAGCGAATCGCAATGAATGTATGTGCACCATGCTTGATGCGTTTGTGAGAACTTGCCAAATGAAAAGTAATGAACTTATATCGTGGAGAAGTTCGGGATTATGTCGTGAGTACTGTTCTGATGTAAAAGAGTACCATGAGTTATATCACCTCTATCTTGTAGCAATTGACTGTAGAATACCCGAGCAAGAATACATGACATGTGCGTCCAATAAGAGGCAGCTATCCTGCAGCGAGGAAGAATTGGATCCGTCTAAGTATGATTGTGAAGAAGGATGCTTCTGTCCCGCAGGTTTGCGTTTATTCCAGGATAGATGCCTGTTTGTCGACGAGTGTCCTTGCGTATACAATGATGTGGTATACCAACCGGGGGGTTCCATCGCTCAAGATTGTAACACGTGTGTTTGCAAGAAAGGAAAGTGGGACTGCACAACTGTATGAACTATTATTATCTTGTACTTTCAAGAAATAATGCGTCAAATAACTTTTTCAGAAAACTTGTACTGTCGAAGGTAAGTGTGTGGCGGATCCTCATTGCACCACCTTCGATGGTAAATATTACGACTTTATGGGAAAATGTGCCTACTACTTGGTTCGCGGTATTGGATTTGATGTTATATGCGACCATTATGTATGGCGTGGAGGAGCGTTTGTTGTAAGTAAAATAACTTCCCATCATAATGAATAATGTAATACCTAGACTTTCCTTATAGAAAGACGTTAAATCATCAGAGCCGTCATATTGCGCTAAAGTTATAATTCAAGTAAAGGACGATATTATTGAACTAGAACAGCAACGTAGTGTTAAAGTAAATGGTCGTAAAGTTGACTGGTTCCCTTATATCGTCCCGGGATTCCGTATTTCCCAACCTAGCAGTGAACTGACAGCTGGTATATCTATTAGCACTAGCTTTTTTTTCTTAATCGCTATCTCTTGGATTTTAGTTTCGCTAAGGAATTATGTCACCGTGTCTTGGAATGGTAAGGCTAAGGTAGATGTCGGAATTCCGACCACCATGAAAGGAAGAGTTAAGGTACTCGAGTAAAATAATAGAATTTGTCCAGTAGTGACTAATGCATAGCTTCTTTTGTACAGGGACTCTTGGGAACGTACACCAACAGCAAGGAAGACGACTTTTTAATGCCAAATGGAACGATCACTACTAACCCGACTGTGTTTGGAAACTCTTGGAAAGTTCCTGGCAGCTGTGAAAATGAATTCACGGGACCAGTACCGCATCCATGCACTGCTAATCCCAACAAGAAGGCTAAAGCAGAGAAAGCTTGTGGTATACTAAAGAGTGATCTGTTCCAAGGTAAATTTAATTTTACAACGATTCTGCATCGTTCTATTGTACAAATTATTTTATTCTAGGATGCCTTGAAGATGATGAAACCGACTACGAAAATTGTCTTTACGACGCCTGCCAGTGTCCAGAAGAAGTAAGGCGTTCTCTAGTCACTATATAACACTTAAATTTACTTTCGTAGCAAACTACTTGCCTGTGCGAATTTTATGCCATTCAAGGAGAGAAATGTTCGGCGAAGGGAATACACGTTGACTGGCGTAAAAGTATCCCTGAGTGCGCAATCAAATGTCCAGCAGGGCAAATTTACCAGGTGTGCGGTAACTCTTGCACACGAAGCTGTGATGACATTGCCGCCAATCCAACGTGCGAGCAAAAGTGCGTTGAAGGATGTAACTGTCCGGAAGGACAAACGCTCAACGGTAAGAAGCAATGTGTACCGATCACAAAATGTCCGTGTGTCTGGGAAGATGGAAGACGATATACTCCTGATTTTACATTCATTGATAAAGATAATAAATGGTAGGTGACCTTGAAAAAATCCTTGGGCAATGTTTAATGTTATTTTTTATTAGCACGTGTTCTAACGCTAAGTGGAATATTACAATAGCTACTCCAGATGACAAGGAAAAACATCCTTCATTGGAGGAATTAAAGAATAAATGCAAGGCAGATGACTTCATGGTTTATACGGGCTGTAAACGCACGAACACTATTACATGCCAGGTAACAATATTTACCATATTTACACAAATGTCAACATTTAACTGTTTAGAATAAGCATCTTAACGAGCAACCGGATTATGATAACTGCCAAAGTGGTTGTCAGTGCGTGGATGGCTTTGTTTATGACACAGAGCTGAACACCTGCGTCAGGCCAGATGATTGCCCTTGTTTGTATAATGGTGTTAGCTACCCTGACAAGACAGAACGAAGGGAAAGGGACCAAAATTGGTAAGATGGTTATACAAAATGGTATCTAGTACATTAAATATGTCCAAATTAGTGTTTGCCGGGATGGATTTTGGTCTTGCACACCAGCAACAGAATACTGGGAGAAATGCAGCGTTTGGGGTAACGTCCACGTCAGGTCTTTTGATGAATTAATCTACTCTTTCAGAGGAAACTGCGAATACACTTTGTTTGAACACAAACTTGCAACAACCGGACAGTTTAGGGTTACTCTGCAAGTATGTGATCTTGGTGAAAAAGTTGCGAGCACTTTTAAGAACTTTTTTCCATTGTAGACTGGAGAGTGTAATGTTGGATCGTGCATTAAAAATGTCAACATCTACATCAGGGATGCAAATGGAAACGAGGACAACGTGATTATCACCAAAGGTCAAGACTTTGTACCACCGAAACAACTATCTAATCTGGTCATAACAGATTTGGATCTTTCTATAATGGTTGACGTTGTTGGATTGGGTGTTAGGGTGGTTTGGAATAAGGGCGGCTGGGTTCATATACATGTTTCTAGGGTTTGGACAACGTTTGTAAGTAATTATTATTATTGTGCAAAAAATTCACATAAATATGTATTTTGTATTTTAGAACCATGTTGGTTTGTGTGGAAAGTACGATGATAACATAGAAAATGATTTGGAAACGCCAACCAAGGAAAACGGTGTTACACAACTCGTCGATTACCACCGAGTTGACAAAACATGTCCAGGGAGTACTGAATTGAAGGTAATGCGAATTCTATGGCATAATGACTATCTAAAGACCTTGTGCTAATTTTCAGAAGGTTAACCTACTCTTGCCCGAGTATTCCTGTGACATATTGTACTCCGAAGTTTTCAAGACCTGTCGCCTGTTGAAGCCTGTAGAAGAGTACTATAATAGATGTTTAATTGATGCTAATTTGCAATTGTTAATACCCCAAAACGAACGATTTAATTACTATTGTCAGCATTTATCAGCGTATGCGCAAGAATGTAACGATGTAAACGCACCTGTTAGATGGAGAACAAACGAAATTTGCCGTAAGTATACATAACGAATGATAAAAGATCCGCCTCAACTTTTACAAATTTTCAGCTTACCAATGTAAGGCAAATAATGAGTACCATGCATGCGAAACACCATGCCCGAAGGACACCTGCCATAGCACTGTTGCATGTACGGATAAAGTTTGTTCCGAGGCTTGTAGTGCAAAGCAATGTCCAGCTAATATGATTTATAAAGACTCCACATACGAAGAATGTATAGCGAAACAACAGTGTGGTGGTGGAACTGATGGAGGAACCAATCCACCATGCAAAGTAGTCAAGTGTAATTGCAATACCGCCCATGATGAAGCAGTAAACCAAAATGCTGTTGACATCAACGTAGGTTGTAATGATGGTAACAAAAAGTGTAATATGATACAGTTGATTCTTAATATCTACTCCAAGAATGCAAGTAGCAAATGATACAATTGATCTGATAATTAGTGTCTTGTAATTGAACCTAATATATGAATATCTGCACTACTTCATTGTTGTTTTTTCAATTTTTACCTACAGCTACACATAGTACAGGTAACCCCCTAGAACACGGTTTCCTACAACACGGTTTCACTCTTACACGTTAATGAAAATTGCGGAATACACGATAACACGATTTTTATTTCAAATAGTTACAAAATTACGCATTTATACACACAAAAATAAAATAAAATTCGGGGAATAACCGCATTTTCTGACATCGAGATTCTTTGAAATTGAGTCGTGCCCATCATTTACATAGTATAAATATTGTGTATCAAGCGTTCAGTGGGTTGCATAAATTGCGTATAATTGTGATTTTGAAAGAAACTTTTGGGTATGTGTTACTGATTAGCTTTCTCGTTTTTAGGAGAAATTTTATTTCAAAATTATGTTTCAGTCCTAAACTATCTCTGAGAGTAAGAAAACAACTTCCAAAAGAAAATTTATTTCTTTGGAGACAAAAATACAAATTTTGAATCGTTTCTTAAAATGGATCTGACGTTGTCAAAAGTCTAAATTTAAATGATGCAACAGTTCGAAGCATTAAAAAAATTAAAGCGAAATCAGAAGTGCAGTTACCGCAGGATCTTCGATATCCGCAAAATATGCAGCTCGTTCCCGTGCACCAATTATGGCGAAAATGAAAAAGGATTTGGATTGAAGATTGTTGTACAAAAAGGACTCCGTTGGGCGGTGATGTCATTAGAAAAAAGGTTCACAAAATTTCACCTTAAAGAAAGTGGAGAATTCAAAGGATAATTGAAGATGAAGTTTTCAATGCCGATGAGACTGGGCTTTGGTGGCAAAAAAATGCCCAAGAGGACCTTTGCCTCAAAAGAAGAAAAAAAGTGCACCAGGTTTTAAGGCAGCTAAAGATCGCATAACGTTACTTTTATGCAGCAATTCGTCAGGAAAATTAATGACGAAGCCTTTGCTAATTTATAGATCTTTAAATCCCCGTACGCTTAAAGGCGTAAATAAAAACATTATCATTACATTACCATTGGAGGGCAAACTCAAAAGCTTGGGTAACACGAGATTTATTTAAAGACTGGGATTTCAACTGTTTTGTGCCGGAGATTGAAAATTATTTAAAGCAAATTTTTTTTAACTTCAAGCTGCTATTATTAGTAGATAACGCTCCAGGTCACCCACAGAATTTAAGTCATCCCAACGTCAAAGTTGAGTTTTTACCGCCGAATCCTACTTCGTTGATCCAACCATTAGATCAAGGTATTATTTATACCTTTAAAACATACTACATAAGACGATCACTTCAATGGACTTTAGACACCATTGATTCAAAATCAATTGATGTAATGAAAGCTTGGAAGGAATTTTCAATTAAAACTTGTATCAAAAGATATGATTTCGGCAAAAGAACTAAAAAAATCAACCCTTAATGTATGTTGGAAGAAGATATGGTCATTGTCAGTAGACGCTGGTAGACGTCTGTAGCTTGCTTGAATCCCCAGAAAATGGGATTGTAAAAATATTACAACCTGCTAAATCTATCGGAGGCGAAGGTTTTGGAGAGATGGCTAGTGAGGACGTCCAAGATTTATTAGTGGAAGAAGTAATTGGCGAAGTGGATTTAGTGAAAATGGCGTCCGAAGTTGTTAATCAAATCGATTCTGAAGACGACAGCTCTGATGAAAATTGTGAAGTTACTAATTTTACTCTAAAAAAAGTTGCAGGAAGGACTTACCTTAGCGAAAAACCTTGAATAATTTTTCATGGCTGAAGACCCTTGTGCTGAAAGAAGCCGAAAGTTCAAAAGGGAGATGGAAAATTGCCTGGATTTTGGACACGAATTATTAAGGGTGCCGCCTGACCACTATAAAATAAATTAATAAGCACATTTAAATGTTTACTATAGATAACCTTCTACAGGGCTTTTAGGCCCTTTCTTTTGTTATTATCCTCCATTCTTTTATGTCCTTCGCCCATCTTCGCAAGTTGACAATCCTCCTTCATCTCAGATCTTCCATCACCGCCTCCCCCCATTTTTTCCTCGGACGTCCCCTTCTCCTCGCGTTCTGTGAGATCTTCCATCCTATATACTTCACCACTCTTGAGGATTGCATTCTTACCAAATGTCAAGTCTACTGTAGCCTTCTAGCCTTGACGAAATTACCAATAGTTTATTAGAAGTTTATATTTTTGGCTCATAACCTGTGTTGTTTTAATAAATGTTTATTAAAAGTCCATCGCGAAAAATAAATTTTAGCAGGAAGGGTACTTTTAACTAGGAATGTAACTTGTAAATATTTTGTTTCCAATTTTCCTGCAAAAAAAAACTTCTAAAAGAAAACTCCTGAATTATAAGAAGAAATTGTTTTGTAGAAATTTTGTTTGCGAAAGTTGCACCGTTTAACAATACTTATTAAATGGTTAAGGTTGGGCTAGGGGTGTACAGGAAACATTAGCTTATGTCCTAGAAACAATAAAGCCAAAGTACACACATCCGTACACATACATCGGTTTTTCGAAATATTTCCAGTTTAACCGGTTTAATACACCGGTTTTCCAAAATAAACAAGAAATGTACTTCGAAATCATTGGTATCAAAGGGTAAATGAAATAACAGCGTTGTCACGGTGTTGTAAACCAGTCATCTCCCAGGTTGGGGTCCAGATTGCTTGATCTTCATCCAATACATCCAGGAACACCATGTTTGTATTCGTAATTTTTAAAATCTTCTAAATTGTCTAATTTTTGTTTTTCGTTGCAAAATTATAAAAGTGAAATATTAGTCTGTGACGTCATTTGACAGCAGTGGCCCTCGGTATCCAATCTTCAAACGGAAAATGACTCAATAAGAAATTTATCAGTTTTTTCTAGATTTTCTCGAAAGTGACCTAACGCTTATACGATACAATGAAACTCTACTAATTACCATATTCACCATTCTATTCAACACAGAATTTCAAACATAGAGAAGTTCAATTTATATCTTTTACTCTGAAAATTAATTCTAGTAAGTAATTATATGCACATTTCTCTAAAAATTAAACTGTGCTAATTGAAGTTAGCGATGTATCGACTGATTAACCGTAAACAACTTTTTTCTTTTGGCTAAAATCCCGAAGCCTCTGCCTTTGCAAAGTAAAATGTTGATGTGATGATTTAATTTAATTTAAGGAGTTATTTTGAGGCAGGGGGAGATAATGGAGGTTCAGTTCTACCACTGAACGCACTGAATGAGGTAGTCTTATACTATTAAATTCTCAATATACTATTAATTTTATAAATGAAAGTTATCGGGTTGATCATGAACTGGCAACACGGTACCAACATATTTTCTACGTCACTGATGACGCGGGTGACCAAGTCTACGTCATAACTAGACCGCAGTTGTTTTAAGCCAATGGTCGGGGAACTTTTTTAGCCACTACCCTAAAGTATATTTGTGTAAGTCGATATTACCCCCTCATTTTGAAAAGGAGAATATCAATATAAATTTAAATTAAACATTATTTATGTAATCATTTGACACGGAAAATTAAAAAAAGCTTCATGAAAATAATAAATAATAGACAAACTAAATAAAATTCTCGTTTTGGAACAAAATAATTTCATTGAAAACTTTTCCCCTTCAGGTTTTGGCGAAATGATGTTGTTTCATGTTTGATACAATAACTTCAAAATTGGGGCTTTTTGATGTAAGAGCAATTTGAATACATTCGTCGGCGTTCAATCGATTTCTGTTCTTCGTTTTTATGTTCATTAGAGTGGAAAATCCATGTTCACAGAGGTAGGTGCAATTTTAAAAACCTTTGCAGCTTCTGACATCCAAAAAGACGATAGATCTGCTTTGTTCCCAAATTCAATACGTACTTCATTGTTAGATCGAAGTTCAAGAAGTGCTTCTGCCAAACCTTGAAGCTCTTTTGGTATGTTAGCAATTTCACATTTAATAGGATCTACAACCCAAATGATAGTGTGTAAATCAAGATCTGGAAAGTAATCAAAAAACCGCTCTCTGAGTTTGGTAAGATGCCTCATAACTGTATCCTTGATGTCATTAAAAGTGATATTTTCACAATTTTCCGAAAACAGCTAACATTGACAAAGAAGCTATCTTGTTCTGTTCTACTTTCTGTCTTCGATATAGAAGCTTTAATCCAAACGCTGACATCTTATCTCTGGTAGAAATGCTATTAATATTTTTCCTTTGCAATTCTTTGTTCAATACATTTATATGCTCAAAAATGTGAGCTAAATATGCGAGATGTGCAACCCATGGGGAATTTTTAAACTTATCTGCGAGAATATGCTTTTGGTCAACCATAAAAATTTCAAGCTCACCCTTTGACAGCATTCACAATCTTGATGACATCATGCACGATGGCTTCCAGTGTAGGTTCCAAATGTTTCACAAGAAGTGGCTGGAGATGGATCATACAGTGACTAACTTCAATTTTTGGATTGTTTTCTCACGAAAGCCAAAAAACCATTAATATGACCCAGCATAGCTGGAGTTCCATCAACAGACAGAGCAATGCAGTTTTCCCACTTTAAATTAATGCTTTGAGTAGTAAAGTATTCATTAAGCTTATTATACACATCAATTCCACGAGATCTCAACTCGAGAGGAGAACAAAACAACAATTCCTTTTCAATTGTTTGTTCGAGATTTTTTTTTCCAACTTGATACTTTAATATTGATACTAAAATATTTTTAAAATCGTCTCAGAGGGTAGCTGCGTATAAAGTAAAATATCCACGTAATGCCGCCTATTGCTAGACCTCTATTAAGCTAGCAGGACCAAATCAGCAAACCCAATCCGGGCCTATTCAGTTATTTAGTACCCATTTTGTACCAATTTGTACCACCAATAATAATTTTGTACCACGTGCCATTTCGAAAAAAACAGTGGCGCTGCTAGCT
>JAWQRJ010000022.1:0-38294 GCA_033557515.1 Diorygopyx duplodentatus
TGTCAAAGTATCAACAATATAATGCCCTAGTGATATGTGTAAAATGTATTTTCAAATCTCTGTTGTTGTATTGTATGAAATATATATTGTAAGTAATATCAACGGTACTGTCTCTTCAGCATGTGGTCGAAATTTTGAAGATGTCCACCACATGTTTAAATAAGATGTCCACCAACAAGGGTTATTTTTTAAGCTCACATTGACATCGTCCCTGAAGATGAACATTGCTCGAAACATGTACGACAAAAATAAATAAATAAACTTTAACTAAATAAATAACGTTACTTGGTATTATAACTGATAAAAATGGATAACCAATACACCTAACTGTTTATTTTAATTAAAAAGCATCTGTTCTGCTTCTCGCCCTCATTATATTCTATTCATGTATTATAGTTAAATATTTTTATAACCCTTTTTGTATCCAAAAATTGTAGACGAAAGTTTTTGGGTGATAAATTAATTCTTGCAAAATTTTGACGTAAATCATGTATTAAACATTAAGGCAACGGGTTAATATTATTAAAATTATCATTAAAAATCGTTTTGAAAATAAGGGAAGCCCTAATGTATACATATTGTTTTTATCTAAGAGTACATATACAATCAACAATAAACAACAAAACGCTATTCAGTTTTATTTTGCTTCTGAAAAATCATTAGTACGATTTTCTTACACATTTTATTATACATAAATTTTACAATATATACCGTATTTTGCGGACTATAAGACGCACTTTTTTCTTTAAAAAATTGCCCCCCAAAATTCAGGTGCGTCTTATACTCGAGGAAGGCTAAATGTGCAAATTGCAAAAAAATTGCTTAAAAATTAAGGTGCGTCTTATAGCCCGTCAATACGGTCGTTACAATTTAGATTTTAGAATGACATAACATTGATGAACATTTGATATACGTACTTTAAGTATAATTTGACATATTCGACTACCAAAAAATATGTGCTATACAGTCATGTTCAAGTTCCGTTCAGTTTTCTTTTGTCCCTGTTTTTTTTCTTGGATAGAACTGAATGAATAGAATTGTTTCACTCTTTCATTTATTATTCAGCATCATCTCGTATTTGAACGTATTTCTGCAGTGGATAAAAGAAAGGAGGTTGAAAATGTAATTTGATACACTAACAATTTTGTGCAAGACAAAACAGAATGATGTATTAGTTTGTTTTTTGCACAATAATTATAAATTTGTAATTCAAAAGAAACTTATACAGGTAAAATTGACAAAAAAATATATGCTTCAAATTCCAGTCTCTCCGTTAGGATATCGCTAATTATAAGAGATGGATAAATTTAGAGTGATAATGGATTGAAGAGAAAATGTAGTTACCTTAAGTAATTTTTGGAATAGTTCAAAAATCGAAAAGTAGTGCTATTTTTTCCTATTTTTGTGTAAACGCGAATGTACTGCGACCAATTTAATTAAATAGCATGTTTTATCTAAATCAACATTTGAAATGAACATTTCATGTTCTGTATCATGTTTTGTTTGTTTATTTCCTTCGGTAATCGTTATCATAACTAGTAATATTTGTTGATTATATTAATTCTGATCTGATCTGTGATATAACATGGGAAGTAATACATCAATAGCGTGAAGTGAATACAAACTAGAACTGCATGTTTAAAGAGGTTGTACAGTACTAATAACAAATGTACTAATGACAATCATACAATTATAAAAAAATGAAGGCAAACTTGAACACTAATTTTAAAATAAAAGTAGAACTAGGAAGGGGTGTTTCGAATGTTGGAAAAAATTAATCTTTTCTACCTTGGTCGTATCTTTAATATACATATAAGCGCTACTGCCATATTATTTACCTCTGCACCAGTTGATTACTATTCTGATCTTATGAAGAAGCGGAAAGATAAAAGTGCTTTCGTAAGAAATATGTTCAATACGAACAGTTCCACAAATGTTGCATCTTACGTACGTGATCATTGTCATCTTTTGTATTCTAATTATGAATCTGTGCTAGCACAGATCCGCATACTCTTACATACTCTTGCTCTGGTCACTACATTGCTAAATTTGAAGAAATCCGCCACAAATTTACAAAGTGTGAGTACGTTAAAAAACCGCGGGAGTTCTTTGTTGCTGAGAAAAGTTCAGTAGTTTAGTGAAGTTAAAAGTTCAGTAGTTTAGTGAAGAGTGTGACGTTGAACGGTGCGGAAATGTGAGGATGGACAGAGCAAGAAAGCTTGGAGAGAGGTGAAGAGAAACTTTAGAAATAGATGATGAAACTGGAAAGAGAAGAAAAAGAAGAAACGCCGCGTTACATTGTGGCGGAGAAGTGCATACAGATATGATAAGTGTGGAAGCGGAGAATGGAGGTGTCACGTTTGTTGATAAGTCGATAAACAGATGCAATTCTACAAAAGTGTTGGAAGGAAAGATCGAGTATGGAAGACAAGAGGAGAAGATATTATGAAACGAACGGCTATGCGAGAGAGAAAATTGAGGGATTGAGACTGGATGGGTATGTTATGTGGAAGGAAATAGTGGCAAGAGATAAGGATGTTCAGAAACAGGAGGGGGGAACAAAAATTGAAGAGGGGAAGTACAACCAGATGTATGGGGAGTTAATAACAGAAAGTGGAAAAAACGATGGTGGCAAGATTTAGATGTGAAAATGACTAGAGGAAGAATAGGTGGTAGGTTGAAGACGTAGAGAGGAGATATCCATCCTGCAGGGATGGGTGAGATACGATTAATCGTATGTTGAGGGAGTTTGATGAACTGAGAGAGGATGAGCGGGATTGGCGCGAAGTACTGAGTGAGAGTGGAGGTGGTAGGGAGTGGATCAGTGGAGGGGATGAAAAGAAAACATCTATGGGAACTAAGGAGAATAGATAGAAGGAATTAAATGCAGAGGTGTAATTAATTTTGCAAAAGCAGATGTTAGACAAATAAAACATGCTTCTTACAAAATTATATATCAAGTAGCCAGATTGCCATTTAATTGCCTATGTTCGATTTTGTGATAGAATGTCAGCAGTAGAAGAATTACTTTTCTGCATACCAATATTCTCACAAACAAAAATGTCTGGAAGAGGAAAATCGTCAGATTGAACTGCAGATTTTTTTATTTGAAGAAGGAGGCAAGTGCCGTATTCAAAACAATTTGGATTATGAATTTTCACTTTTTGAGAAGTGCTGTCTTATACAGATGCCTTTCTATTGATTAATGCAATGCGTTTCATTCATTCAAATGTACTAATACACTCCAAATTTTCACTTCCAAATTAAAGGCGAACAGGTTTACACAAACCTGTAACTCTGCGTGAATCTTTGTTGATCTGTTTCTGTTTCTTTGTTTATTTGTAATAGTAATATTTTATTAATTCACTTTTTTAAATACAAATATTGTTTGGTGTACTTTTATTATCCATTTCGAAGCTCCTCTGTTCTTATGTAGTACTCCCACAGAGATATGTTGCAATTTTCAGCATTTGCAAACCATGTAAATAACATCTTCCTTGCTGTTATTGCATATTTCTTGCCTTATATTCTGGACATTTTTCGTTTTCCGTTCATCACTTTACATTCTCTTTCTACTTGTCTCCACTGCAAGTATGATGGCAATTTGTTGTATGTGGCTGTATTACGATAGATTTTCTTCTTGCAAATCCTTGTATGTTTGCTCTGTATGCTCTGTATGTTTGAAATACTTCTTTTGCCATTCTTTTCTTTTTGAAAGGACTTTTTGACCAACTTTTTGAAAGGATGGCCCTAACCCTTCATTTTGTATATTGCTGCATCTGTTCTTTCTGGTCCAGCTCCAAAAATTGCCGCTCTTCGTCCTGCTACCCTCATTTCGTTTCTTCTAATCTCCATCGGTACCATGTAATTTGCTGTCAATCTGTTTAGTGCACGAGTCCTTACCTTTCCGTAAAGTTCTTGGTTTCTTTTTATTGTGTTTATTTGGGGCATTGGTGACTGTATTTCCATCCCTTATCCATTCCTATTCTCGCCCTCCCCATTTTAGTGTATAGATTCCTATGCATACATTAGATAAGGCTCGGCTTACGAAAAATTAATCATAAAAATTAATAAAATTAAAGTGATAAATTAAAGTTGTGGAATTGATAGTAATAGGTTGACCAAAAACAACTGAGAGTCGTACGCTCGAACAGCGTTACATAGAACTGCGTTAGAGTAGTTTTTCGAGAACATGTTAGATTAGTAACCCACGTCATGGTAAAAAATGACATTTCACAAGCAAAAATCTTCATTAAAAATTAGAGGGGGGGGGGGGGGCAGAGGTGAGAGATGGATGACAGGGACACAGACATGACAGGAGTGAGAGTTAGGAAACCGGAGGAGGAGGTGAAAGGAAAAGGGGATGAGGGGGAAGGAAGAATGAGAAGAACGGACAGATGAGAAGGAAAGAACAAATAAGAAGAAGAGGAGCAGAAGACAGAGGGGGTGGAGATAAGTCCCACAATTTAATGGGGAGCTGTGGTATCCAAAACTCTCCCCCTCCTCCTCCTTCTTCTTTCTCTTGAGAACTTCTTCTACTCTCCACACCTCTGTCATCCATCTTTCATTTCTGTTGTTCCCTAATTTTTAATTAGGATTTTTACACATGAGCTAACTAGTTCTCTAAAAAATATTCTAACGCAGCTTCTAAAGTGTGTTCAATAAAAAACGACCTCTAGTAGTCCATGAAATTTTTAGCAAAGCAGCAATCAAGCGTTTAAACCGCACAAGAAGTTCTAAAAAGAACTTATTTCACAAATTTGACATTTGACATAACATATGTAAACATTGTAGAACATCTTGTGGGGTTTAATAGCTTGATTGATGCTTTGCTAAAAATTTCATGGACTACTAGAGGTCGCTTTTTATTGAACATACTTTATGTAACAGATAAACTGTATTCGGCCAGTGGATGCTACAATGTTATATCCCAGTATGGATCAGAATCAAAATAATTAACATTTATTACTAGTAATGGTAATGAATAACAAACGAAATCAAGTAATGAAATGTGATGCAGAACCATAAACAGGAAGCGGGGAACCAGAAAACCTTAACTTCACAAGCGCCTCAATTTAAACGTTTTATTCTATGATGGATCTGAATGGGGATGAAATACCTTTCACATTAAGAAAGGTATTTCTGATATCTCTATAGAAATAGAAGGTACCACAATATTCCACAAAATTCATGTCTCCTTTTAGGCTTTCGTCTAAAAACAAGAAATCAAATTCCAGAAACTGCCTAAATAATTCTTCATAAATTTTCTATATTTTTTCCCAGGCGTTTCGTCGTTTGTTTAGTTGTTTTTTTTTGTAAATTCAGTTCCTCTAGTTTCTAATTTCTTGCACAAATCTGATTACTTTTTATTATTTTCCTCAGCAGATCTTTTCATGTCGCGCCATCAAGCGTCAACAGGGTCACTCGAAGAAACCTAAAATTTTGCAAATTTCGACGTCAAGCGAATCGACGAAAATTTTCTTCATACCTTCCTCGTTTTCACCACGGCGATTCTGTCCGTTAGTGCGTAAGGTGTCGGGTGCGTTCTCGGATCCTCGGAGTGCTGTGGGCGCCGTAACGGAGGCCCATCGGGGGAGGGTCGCCTCCGGGTTGTGCTGTCGATATAAGCAGTGCGGTGGCGTGTTGTCGCGATGGCAGCGGCAGGGAGCTGACGGTGGATAACGACGGAAGGCGCCGGGGCGGCCGCCAGTGCGGCCTGTGCTCGCTGGTCGCCCGCGCCTTCCGAAGGGCCGTCTGCGGGGCGCCCAGCAGACGCGGGAGCGGTGACTCCATACAGGAACTGACGCCGGAAGCGACCAAGGAAGACACTGCTGTTGTGAGTATATCTATTATTATTCGGGCTGAAGGTCTGCTTAGTGCAGACCAGAGACTGTCTGGGCGATAGTACTCCTCAAGCAAATTAACTATTGGAAGCTCTGATTTTGACACCACTGCTGAAGGTGATTGGCTAACTGATTTTTAGCTGTTTAGCAATAAACAGTAGAGTTATGTTTGAACTTAATTTGTTAAGTGTTTAGTATTTAATACATTTGGGAAAAATGCATCATCGGCTCTGGAATAAAAACAGAGAATCAGCACAAAGATAAAAATACGAAGTGAAATTCAATTGCACTTGAATACCTAAATCTCTCGCATCCATATTCCCAAAGTGTTAAAATTGTCAGATTTTGTATAAGTTTGCTCAATTGAAAGTGATAATGTGACAGCTCGAAACGGACCGAATGCATTGAACGGATTTAAACCCTTCCGTTTAATTATGTACCGAATTGTGATAATACGAATTTCGATTATGCTTACGATGCGAATCAACGCATATTACCTACAAGCCTGCGTTGCGCATTGGATCGACACATAGAAAATCTCGGACATAGGATATAAATCGACGTGTATGACGCTAACATCGATTATAATCGATGTTTTATAATGCACATATGAATTTTAAAGATTTTGAATATGGAAAAAAAGGCGGATTGAATGTGATATGTTCTAAATGTCTATATTCTTTAGATTTTTATAAAGAAAGTTGCATCAGCAATGTATGTCTAAGCATATTTTTAGTTAATAAGACTTAGAGTTTGAAGACGAAAATCAAACTCAATGCCAGCAGCTTTTGCTTCACTCGAGAAAGGATTAGGGACTTGGTTTTTAATAACCAACTCGTAAGGCAATCTTCTCAGGTCAGGAATGGTCAGTCCAGAGTAATACTGCTCCACACCCAAACAGTATTCAACAAGACTTGCCTTGAGCTCAGCGGAAAAAACTGGTTTCCGCAGGTAAGAGGTCAGATTTGACGTAGCCCTTGGAACACAAGCGATATAGCTTGTTGACCTGGTTTTATTTACTATTAATAAATATACTTTATATTTTTATTAATAACATTAATTTAATATAATTTACATTTTTTATTAATTAGCATTAATTTTCTTTTCATGAATATAATATATACAGATGACCTAAGATACAGGATCATACAAAAATCGAAACTACTCTAAGCGACCAGGAAAAAATAAAATGGATCACAAAAAAATACATTATAATGGTATTAAATTAGTCTCCAGGACGAATCTATAATTACCAATCACTAATTAATGAAAAACTTACCGTGAGGCGTCAATATAACTCTTTAGAGTTGATTTCACACTGTAGTAAGCTTTCACAAAAACTATTTTTGAAATAATAAACTGTAAACAAACAGAATAAAACAGCTGCGTTATTCCCAGCAGTCAACTGAATGGTTCTGAAGAACATTCTTACGCTCTCGTTCGATGGCAGTACTGTCCGGATTTCGGATACTTTACCTTATGGTTTGTTTTAGTTTAACACAAGGTTTATACTTTAATAAAATAGTTGTATCAACACTTTTTTGGTTGACAAGAAATGGGCAAAAAGCCAATAAAAAATAGTAAAACCAAATATGTAATAAATCCATCCAGATCGACTAATTTAATTATAACGCAGTTTTCCTTTATTTAAAAACAATTTCATTTTCAGAGTTATTTTCGAAGTCTCCCATACTGAAATCGCAATAATTTTGTCTACATAAATAAGAAGGTAACGAAATAATATGAAATTGAATCCAAGCGCAGGTCAAGGAAAGAAGCATCCTATGCAAACTGCAAGAACTGTGGTGACTGATAGTGTACAAATACCTTGCCATATGCATTTTCCCAATATAATGACCAATGACTCCATTTTGGGTGTAACCCTAGAGTAACCCCAGGTTATTTTAGAAACTTCGTTACATTCATAGTCGGCAATATTGAATTGAATATTGAATATTGAATCAACATAAAACGGAAGGAAAAGAAACAGAGACCTTCAAAGATATCCGCAAAAGGGGACATTGCTTTCTCTTTATACCTTTGAAGTATAAAGAGACAGTAAAAAAACATTGGCGAAATGTATAGTAAGGAATCGAAAACAGTGAAACAGATGGGGACACAATACTGGAGTCCGACACTTTCAGTAGGGCAAAAGGAAGAACTAGATCCAGATGAACCCTGTAGTTCCTTAATTCTTTATTTCTATCTTTGCTTGCCTCTTCAGAAAGTTGCCAGATGGGCATTACAAAATTGGATATGATTACCTCTCCGTGAATTAAAAGTTTGTGCTCCAGCGGTATATTAAAACCAGCGGTATTTTAGTCACATTTTCGCTGTTTCGATAGCAAATTTTCCGAATTTTTCGTATCTACTGCTTCTCCATATGAAATGGTTTGTAAAATCATTGCACACACTTACCATGGTTTCGTTTACGCTAGTGATTTCATTTTGAAAAAAAAAACTTCTCGCTCGGACGGAAATACCGTCATTTGTTGAGTATGATGATGATAATTAAAACCAATATTTACTATGAACTATGACGTTTCAATGTTTCAGCCCTATAAAAAAGAATGTGGTTTCTACACTGACTGTGGAATCTTTATTGTGAGATAGTTATGATTTATTTATAACGCTGTTAGTGCGAGTTAGCGATATATTCATCAAAAGCAAAGTTATTATTGAAAACCTGGTTGTCTTTGGCAACATTTTGACGGTCAAACTATTTATTGCTCATGTATTGCCATTATCACGATTTTGTTTACCCCAAGCATTTGTAATAGATCGAGGTTTTTGCTAGCTTCATCGCCAAGCTGACATGTAATGTTTAATGTTTCGAATATGCGTAAAGCAAATGGTAATTATATCAACAAATTGACAACAAATTCTTCAGCCCATTATTTTATGTATAAAATAGCAACGCATAAATTGGCAAATATGCCAGCACCAAACATATGACGTAATAATAGAAGAATACGCTTCAAACCAACACCATTGACGAATTCGCACAATGGAGAGCAGACTTCCAACCTAATAGAATATTAATGATTTAAACCAGTCCGATCTCAAAGGCATGCTGCGCCTTTTTTTTGCTATAGCTCATATGCTAAACCTCCTGACAACACAAGCTGTTGATGTTATGAATAATGCACATTATTTTGCTTTAATACTAATACTAAGGTACAGTGAGCACCACTTGAAAGTTACCTATTTATAAAAATTAGTCGGCTATGTTTTTTTATTTCTGTATCGTTAGATACCAGGTTTTTGAAAATTAAGATTGGTATTGGTGGAATAATAAATTTCCATTTGCAGTTGGCGCTGAAATTCAAACGTCTGTCTCGCATGCCTTTGCAATTTGCAAAGAAAGAGGTCAGAAATAAAACCTAACCTACAAAGAATAAGGACAACTTTTATAATGAGAATATTTAGTTGTTTAATTTACGATGATCATTGAACAGCGGTTAAATAATTCATAATAAGTGCTGGAAATGGCCGCCACCTTCCTGAACGCACAGTTGAGTTCTTCGCTTAATCCCGTGAATCACATGTTGCAACAGTTGTGGAAAATTGTTTATTTCTTCACATTTGGTAGTGATTCGTTCGGTAAGCTCTTGCAAATTATTAATGGGAGTTTTGAAAATACTGTTGTTTTTAAGATGGGGCCATAAGAAAAAATCAAGTGGGGTTAGGTCTCGGGAAAGATCTCGGAGGCCATGGGTTTGCTGTATTTCGGCTAATTAATTCGATGGTCATAAAACTCTTGTAAATACTGGATTATGACCTGAGCTGTGTGAGCTGCAGCCCCATTCTGCTGGAAATAACCGAAATGCAGCTCGTCATCATGCATTTGGTCGATGAATGCATTGAGAATTTCTTCTCAATGAACAGAGGTCAAACGATATAGGTATAAATGTAAATCTTTTTTAGGATCTGATGACAAGTGAAATGAGACAGATTGACCTGTTAATTTCCAACTAGAACAATTAATTATCAGCTAATTATGCAATGAACCGGAATTCGATTTTAGGGTTCAGGTCCTTGAGTGGTTTTAGAAGAATTATCCCTAATAATTCTTCTAAAACCACTCAAGGAACACAGGTCGGTTTTGCTCATTTTGTTATAAAAGCTTAAAGCGGTGCAGTTCATTTTTAGCCGTCAGGAAGCAATCACACCGGCTGACGTTCGTGCACGTCAGCCTTACACGCTGAACATTCATCAAGGCCCGCTACACAAGCGAACCCGAAATGTTGTGACGTGTCGATTGGCGCACCGATGCATCAACCTCTTGTGGTGTATCCCGCAACGCATTGACGGTCGCGTACTGTGCAAAATCGAATACAGAGATGGCTTTTTTGCCAAAATGCTCGACGCGTTAGTCGTGTGCGTAACGATGTTTGTATTTCCACATTTAAATTATTAATGGCCGTGTAGCCGACGGTGATATGAAAACTTGCCAATTTCTGTGAGAGGTTGGGTGATAAATGAGGATGCGTGGGGATAGATTTGTGGCGAGGTAGTGGATTAACTGTGGAAAACAATACAAGACGATTTCATCGTCGCAAGTGTTATTTCACTTCTGCCACTACCGTAATATTTTGAATTAATGCCCAGTTTTAACATCTACTTCACTTCTTTAAACCATAAAATATGTTCATCTAATTTATTTCCCGTGTCCATCAGTATTAGATTAATATGTACTGGACCAAATATTTGATCAACGATTGTGATCAAGTTATGAAAATGTGTTTTTTTAAAACATTTTCTTGGTTTAGAAAGATTTAGATATATTGTCTTAGAATTTGAAAGACAAAAATAATTTATTTTTGCATTCTAAGAATAATTTAGGTGGCAATAGCAAAATGACGTTTGTTTGAACACATAACGATTAATATGGTGTTCTGTAGAAAGTTAAGAAAATTATTTATGTTAGAGCCCTAAACATCTTACAACTTTTACACAATTTTATTCTGGGGAATCCAAATATATATGATGGGATACTCTTTTTGTGGACATGTGAATAATACAAAATAATTTTATTTTGCACACACTTTGGCCCTCAGATAACACTGCCCTTACCTTAATTAATTGGTGATAATGAATTAATAAAAAAATATTATTCCTTTTGTTTTATTTCGAGTGTTCTATTATTTATGAAACGAATATATAGGTGCCCCAGGTTTTAAGTCAGGATTTAAAGGAAACACTCCTTACAAACATATACTCGTAAACCCTTAATGAGCAGTATACAGGGGGCAGCTAGGGGTTTTTGTCAAAAAAAACGCGATGTTTACGAAAAATCATTGCATTATTATGAAAGATCAGTTCATTTGACGAAAGGAATGAATAACTTAAAAAATATACCGGCGTTACTATATCCACAAAACCTCCAGCCATAAAATTTATAGTTTCTTCATAGGAGCTTTTTCGCGACTTCCTTAAAATTTAAGATATGTTAAATCTGCTTACAGCACGAAAAAGCTTGTTCTTTTCCGCATCTAAAAGTGAGTTTTCGACGGTCGATTTCCCAGTAATTACTCCAGAAAAAAAATTGCGAAGCCAACGTTGTACCAGAAATTCTTCGAAATTGGCCATATTTTATAATGATCCATTAAACAAAAACTAAGTACAATACTTCGAAACGGCTTTCACTATGTGAAAGCCCAATGCTAGTACTACATAAAACAGAGTTTTTGTCGTTCGAATTTTCACGCGATAGATAGCAATTACTAATAACCTGAAATAATTTACTTCAGGCAAATCGTGCATATTATGCCTGTTCAATTAATTCAGTTATGTTCGTAAATGTAGCTTCGTAGGAAAACATCAAATTGGACAAAAACACGGGATTTAACTCTATTTTTCGCATGATCCAATTACAAAAGTTTCGATTTAAGTGATCATTTCTGCGAAACTCTTAGTGTGTGGACATATGATAGAGATAAAATTAAAATTTGTGTAAAATACTTATTACAGAACCCACACTCATGCCACCCTGAAATTTTTCGAGCTTGCATGGGGTGTAATCTGACATACGCCATAGCAGTAATAGAATTTTCTTTACTCATTACCATTGAAGGTTTATTTCTCTTTGCCTCAACACCTCCATCGTGAAGAAATCAGTTCTTCAGATGAAGAAATGCCATATCTGACTTCCGTGACTGATTTGGATAACACTCATTAAATATTTGGCAATTACCACGATGTTCACTCAAAATGAAGTACGTGTAAAATGCTTCTTCAAATTCATTCATTGTATGCACTAGTTTCTAATACCTGTCAACTTCACTGCAGTTCACTGCTTAAACATGAATGGACAGGATTTCTACGATGTTACTCATAGAAACCCCAGAGATCTACGATCTCGGAAAATTTCAAATGGAGACGAAAATATTTCAGACAAAACTTATTTACTGTTTTGCATGCAATGTGTTGCCATTATTTGTCAACTTGACAAAGTTGACCCTGAAATGACCTTCCACTAAATAAAAAACAACCAGTGTTATGACATTTCCCCCATGAAACCAACTAATTCTTGTGGGAAACCAAATAATTCAAATTTTCTCAACAAAACGTTGTTTATGAGATATCAGCTTGTAACACCCTACTTTTTACACCCGGTATATGGGCTAATCCGCAGAAGAAGAATATACTATTGAATTAAGTTGAAAAGAAGCAAAAACTTATTCTATAGTAGTGCGAAAGTGTGATCGTCTTTCTTCAGGGGTTTTAAAATGGGAACTGAACAGGAACGACGTAAATTTTTGCGGTAGTCGTCCTAAATTAGGGTGGCCAAAATTAATTTTAAGTTTGTTTTTGTATTTTTAGGCTCCCCATGAAAAGTTGCTTCTCTGATGCTTAGGTTTCGGTTGTTGCCCCCTACCCAGCTATAAAACATGACATATTAGGATTTGAAGTATTAGTAATGTACCTGTGTGGTCTTTGAAGAAATTTGTAGTTTTAAATAAAAAATATCCTTTACATTATTCCCGATTAATGACCTTAAAGTAGGGGATAGTGTACAATATGCCCGAAATGGCGATGCCAGACGGATATGTTACGTGTATTTGTGGATTTTCGAATGAAATATAATTTTATGGATTTACAGCCCTAAAATAAGCGTAAAAACCGTAACTATAAATGAAAATAAACAATAGAAATACTCAATTCTTATGCGGAACGTACTACAATATATTCTAACAGAACTAGTAAGAGCTTCTTTTTTTAATCAAATTAATAAAGCAAGTCACACAAAGACAATATGTTTGATAATTGGCGTAACTGCTATATAATCATATGCAAATTCGACCGATGAAAACTTTGTTTAATATAGTATAATATTTTACTTAGTTTTTGTTTTATAACAACTCTAATATGGTCAATTTGGAAGAATTTCTGGTACACCGTAAGCTTCGCAATTTTTTTCTGGAGTAATTACATTTAGATGCGGAAAACAACAGCTTTCTGGCGGTGCAAGCAGATTGAACATATCTTCGATTTTAAGAAAGTTGTCGCGAAAAAACCTCTTATTTTATGGCTGGGAATTTTATGGATATCGTAACGCAGGTAAAAATATGTTATTATAAAAAGTGGGCCTCAAACGTTGCAAACGGCACTAGCAAATGGCACACAATGAAAACAACTTTATTATCACAATTTTTATGAAACTTTTGTGTGGCCTGAATGATTGTAATAAAATTGAGTGTCATATGTCAATTATAGTCAAATAAAACAAATTCCTGATAATTTTAACTGGAGATAACAAAAATTCATCTGAGAATAGTGAACCGTGTATTGATTGAGTGAAGCGTGCTATAATTTAATTATTTTGTTGTATAATTTAATTATTCAACAAAGAAAATTCACATTTCAGAAATACAATTTGGCAAAATTTAAAATTCTTAATCTTTTTTGAATGAAGTTTTGTTACACCTCTTCAAAATCTGTTTTTAATATTTTTTTTCGACAAATACTGCAAGGTAGCGTTATGAAACCTTATACATACCGTTTTTATGTAAATTTAGTTAGTCTTTAACAAAAATGCAATAAATTCGCGGAAAATGTTTGTTGAGGCAAAGAGTCCCAGGTACGACCTGCAACTCCGCCGATGGTGTAGAAAGACAGGTACTTTAGTATTTTTGCTACTTAGAAGTTATAATAAAAAAAGTGTTATTGAACTCACATCTTTGATGAGATCTCAATCGAAAAGTATATCACTCTCCCGACGCGGATGCGTCAATGCAAACGGAAGGCGGCGTCTTCCGTTAGTATTATTAATTAACAATCGTTATTATTTTATACATTTAAAAAGCGAATAATGCCACCTTTTACAACATCTACGAAAACCGAAATCTCCTGAATTTCATTGATTAACTGAGCCATTAACTGAATTGGTTAATCGTTCCAATCGGTTACCAAATTGGTTCAAACAAACATAGCAACTAGATACACTTGCCCAATGCCATCATGTAATACCTATTAATTTCATATTATAGATTATCTAAAACATGGCACTGTGTTCGCTGGTTTTAATAGATCATTAGAATTATCAAATGTTTTAACTTTCATTTTTATGTAAATTATTGTGTTTTCGTTAATCACGTCGAAATAAATGGGCAATAATTTACTAAAAGAAATTTGCTAACTTAAATCCAGACCTAAATCCCTAAATAGTAGCAATTAATGTATTGTGGGATGACGGGTGACGTCACAGGGCAAGTTGATGTAAAGTCGATTTCAACAGTACATTGATATAATTCCGCGTAAGTAAGTGTTTTATGCAGCAGTAGGAATAGAAATCCATAAATCGTTGTAATAAGCAGAAATAAACCAGGAGTGTAAGTAAATTATTGTGAATAAAGTATGGTTTTCTATATGCTAAGATTCCTTTAACGATATTATTTATTCCGATCACGACAGATATTGCCACACGAGTTTGAAATTTTCTGTGTATTTCCGACATAAATATCTGCAAAAACTTTCCCGGCGTTATTGGTCTCCGTAGAGTCTATATGCGAGTTGTTCGACCTTAGTTTGTTCGGAAAAGTTCAAATTGGCCCCGATAACATCGCAATGGTGACATAAAGATGCGCTAATAATATCTTTTTATCTATGAATTATTTTTAGGGGGTTTATTCCATTGTCGCCGAATTTCGTTTGAAAGAACTTTGAAATTTAAGTAAATATTCTGTTAAAAGAATTGCGCACTTCAATTTTAATACTATGGGTTAACCTGCTACCATATTATACATAATTTCGAAATTTAATATAAAATTAGAGATTTAATGTGCCCAATTACAGCGCCAACTAGATTTCAATACGTGTAAATAAGCGATCAAACTGATTTCGTACATGAAAGGAAATTTGAAATAAATAATCGCGTGTTATATGACTGACGCACAATGAATTCCGCAATACGTGTTTTGCGTTTGACAGGGCATTGTTTTATAAAATGTTGGATTTTTTTCGGTTCGAGTATTTTCTATCTCCATTAACTTTCAACGGATTCACTACTCGGGGGAGTTATTATGCAAACCGCGGCATCGTTCAGTTTTATTACCCTTAAAGGGCTCCACCACCAGCCAACTTTTTTTTACTTCCGTCTTCTCTGTATTTTTAAGCTCGATATCACTTTATCCACAGCGAAGGGATCCCTCGGTCCTAAATATTTAAACACGCTATCGCAACACTTACTATTATCCTTTTTTTCTACCCGCGTGCAGGCCTGCAAATTAAACAGCTCTTTTTTTAAATTCTGCCTCTTTTTTCGAATATTCAAATTGTGTGCTAATTAAAAGGGAATTTTCCCAACCGCCTGGGGCTCCAATAAATTCCAAATTAAATGGCCAAATTTACATCGAAATCAAATTTACATTTCCTCATTTGGTAGCTAAATGACGAAATTCGTTATTAAAGGGACAAACAATTAATTTCAATAACTTTTATGCTAATATTGGCCACAATTTTTTTTGTTTTTATTAGAATTTCTGAGAAACTTTCTGTTATTCTTTTCTTTATCGAGAAAGGGTCCTGTCAAAATAAAAAAATATATATACGTACTTTTTGGAACGGTTCATAGGTATCTTTATTTTGATTGATAATTTGTTTAGTTTCTGCATCCATAATCTGATTCACAAGCAAACAATGAAAAACGATCCCCATTTTATACTCCTCTCGTATCCAACAACCATTAAACGAGAGAAACTAAAGAATATATAGTTTTAGATCTCTACAACAACATTTTCATAATTATAACATCGCACCTGTATATAAAACTAAAAACAAAATCTTCAATATTCTATCAAATTACAAATAAAAAATACCTACAAAATAGAAAAATGGCATTTACTCAATATAGTGTCATAATTGTGATAAACTTTACGTTGGTCAGACAAGTCGCAAATTATCTAAAGGGATATAGGAGCATAAAACTAAACCCTCTTCAACACTTTATAAACACCCATTGGAAACAGGTCATGATATAGATTTCGAAAATACAAAAATTATTCACTCTGTAAATAAAGGAAAGGGAACTGGTATAATTAGAAACTGAAAAACATAAAAATAATAACAGTGCAAACCTCCTTAAAGAACAAGTAAACTTTGATTATAAACCACTTTTCATAATATTAAATTTGTAAGTTTTGTTTGTTTTTTCCTTAATTTTTTTATTCAGATTTTATTTTAAAGTTAAAAAGACTTTAAGACACTTACAAAGATGTATAATGTTCGTTCTGCAACGCATATTTTTACAACTAAACCAGTTTTACATATTTATTTCGTTAAATTTATTTAGTGTACGTTAGTCAACACGCGTGTTTGTGTCGTTTTATTATTCGATTATATAAATTTTATCAAATTTTCAATCATTGTGTTATAAAAAAAGTATATGTTAGTGTTATGTGTTACAAATTCTTATTAAATTGAGGTAAGTTTTTCTTAGTTTTAATTCTATTTTACAGATATTTAAAATGTAACTTTCTAGAACATAATTTTAACACAATGTTCTTATTTATTGTGTAGAATTCGGCTGAAGATTGTTGTTTAAAACCGAAATATTATATTATAATAAATATATTATTATTTAATAAATATATTATTGTACCGCATATATTATAACAGAAGAGAAGAAGGAAGAAATAGAAGTTTATATCATTTCCCTTTCTACATTGATTAATTTAAATGGCATTTAGTAATGGAATACATTCTTGTGGGGGTATTTTTGAGAACATATTAGTAACATCAAAACTACCTAGTTTACAGTTTGTTAATTCGAAAGAATTTTTAACGGAGTATTTAGGTTTGTATTGTATTGCGTTGATTATTTTATTGAAACTAGTGATTTATTGATTGTGATATTTATGAATTTTGTTGTGGGATCTTTGTTTACAATTTTTAAATTCTCTTTCTGAATCAAATCATTGACCTTGCTTGACATACGTATCTTCTAGAAGAATGACCAAGGTATTACCTACCTTTATCTGCTTTAACAGATATTAGATTGCGTTGAATTATTTTTTGTTTAATTGATTTTAAAAATGAAATGTTAGAAATGTTGTATTTTTGTGGTATATTTCGTCTTGCTTTAAATATCTATTTCTCAATTTTACAATTTAAAAATTTGTAATTTATTGAAAAAATAGATCTTTAAAGAAAGACTAACTTTATAAAATTATTTATTTTATAAATGTACGCATTTTAGTGAAATTTAAAGAACTGTGCAGTATAAATCGCATCCTGGCCCCCGCCAATTCCAAACCAACACTTTTCTTCTCACATTTTTCACAATATTTCTATTTGTAACTATTTGGTAATCGTTACATTTTGTTACATTCAAATTGACATTAAATAAATAGATATTCCGTAGAATAAATAAACACGTCCCCAAGTTGGTGTGTAGCATACCAATTTGGAGACATGTTTGTTTGTTCTGCTAACGAATCTTTTTAAAAAGTGCGGCAATGAACAGAAAAAGATTTCCTAAAAACCTGGGTTGATACTCCGGTCTTTTGTAAATCTGACGGGAGCTTGTTTACTTTCGACGACGTCAACGGCTTGGCGCTCGTATACGCGCCGTAAAATCGGATTCCGGTTCCCGTAAACAAATGAAGTGGCCGACTTTACGATTTGTACACCTTGTAATTTGAATTGCGGCGCCGTCGATCAAGGTTGGTCCGATGCTAAAATGGTACTTATTGTTCGAACGTGTTCGAACAATGTTCATGTAAATTACGTAGTTCTCACATTGACGAAATAAGTATTGTACTATAATGTGCTTGCTTTAGCTTAATCACGCTCCTAGTAGCATTAGTACTTGATGTTATTTTAAACCTTTGATTTAATCACGTGTATAAGGTCTGAAAGTAATTGTTTTTAATGTAAACTGAGATGCTGGTGATTTGATTATTCCTTAACAAAGAGGGTGTTGTATCGAATCTTTCTATTCCAATCATTTTTCGCTAGAGCTTTAAAGCTTTCTTCTCCCAGACATTAGTAGAGGCGACAATGAACAAGGAAAGCTATCGACAATAAATAGAAAAGAGAGAAAAAGAGCTATTTGACGTTCAAGATGACTAGTATCCAATACAATTTTATTGCAAAATAACGTTTTTGTGTGAAATTTATGTCTCGGGGATATCAAATTTTATCAATCATAGGTACACGCAAGTAAGAGAGACTTTACATTTATTAATAAGTGTTTTCTAACGGTCTGCTGTTCTTTTCATCTACCGGCATATCACGCACAGACTGTGACTGAGCAGCATATTGAAGAAAAGCCCGAAATAATTAACATTTCTGCTCTTATACATTCTTCTGAAAGGAAGTCTTATGTAATTTTATTACCTGACTAAGTGGTGTTGACGGCCATGACTTTCTGATATGACCAGTGGCGTAATTAAGATTTTGTAGTAGGGGTGAATTGGGTTTTTCAAAAAAGTACAAAGTAGTGCCTAAAGCAAGAATTTTTACGATTGTAATTAATAAGTTATTATATTTGTAAGAAGCAAAACATAAACTAACTATATTTCCTATTTTATAATGATTAATTTGACAATAAATTATTTATACAGTTGGCATGAATGCTAACACTAACGTCAACATAATTATGAAAGCGCTACATTTATTTATAAACTTAACACTAAGATTACAATTCTAATACAATTTATTTATAATGTGAATTCAAGTTTTCTAGTTTTTTTCGCTGACTCGTTTATTATTTCATCAACGTTCATCTGCAGTTCTCTGTGAATTGAAAGCATTGCCAATCCATTCAATCTATATTGCGATATTGTATTTCGGAGGTCTTAATTCTATTTTAGGGGGATCTTTCAGCTGTTACAGTTGACACAGGGATCGTTGCAAGGATTTGCACGTAAATAAGTTATAGGAATAAGAATAAAATAAAAAGTTTTAGAAATGGAATGTAAATTGTGACACGATAGCAATCTTCAGTTCCCTGAAGGTTTGGGTTGAGACGATGTTTTTGTCTGTCCGTAATTCTGGAAATATTCGCCCTTCGATTCCTCAAATATTTTGTGAAACTGTTACCAGCATCATCGCGTAGATCTTGTAGTTCATTCTGTGCATTAGATGCTATATTTAACGAAGATTTAAGGTCAGTGTTTTGTTTTGTGTTTACTAAGTGGAAGTCCAATACGGAACACTTGATCTAACGTATTTGCACTTCTCCACTTTATAGTTATATCTAAGAACTCCAAAACTGGCTACAGAATCTCAAAGAAATCGCCCACAGAATGGTTGATATCTTTTAAAGTATTCGATTTTATTATTTTTTATTCGAGTATTTGTTTCTGGCTCCACTTGTCGATTCTGTTTTCGATTGACTGTTCTGGTCTTGCCCATATTTGTTTAGAACGCTCAGCATCAGCTACACAATCCGCATGGTATTTTGGTCCGTTGCTTTCTTCCAGTTTCTTCTAACCTTTCTTCACTATGAAACCAAGTTCCTGCGAATTCACACCAGCTCCGCTTCTAGCAAATAATATTCAATATTTGCAATAGGCACCATTTTCTTTAGCAGAGTACACTAACGAAAACGCTTCAGCCAATGATGAACGAAGAACGTAGGTTTTTTCTTGTCATTACTTTGTGCAGACTGTACGTAATCCGTGCCAGAAAAGATAAAGTCTTCAGGTATCCATAAATTTTCTAAAATTTCTCGTATTAGATGCATTTGTTGAAGCTACCGGTATGAAAGTAATTAGTGTATTAATAAGCTTATCAGCAGCACTAGCATTTTGTTGGATGGGTGATCCAACAACCTATACTTTTCTCAAACAAAAAAATTTCAGTAACTTTTCAGCCAGTGAAGTGACTAATTCTCGTTGAAACCTCAAAACAATTGCTGCTAATCTATTTCCTAGATTGTGATATATGTTGAGATCTGGTTTATCCTGATGGTCTGCTTTTATTGTTTTTACTATGCCAGTAAAATGCTGTATGTACATAATTCTATTTTTACTCTTTTAACTTGTTGAACATTTTGAACTAACTGAATCTATGAGGATAAATAAAACAAATTCCGATTTATAACACGATATATTAGATTTTTGGCTACCAATAACGATAGATGCAAACAGTTTCAAGAAAGTCTACATTTGAAAACATACAAAGAATAGAACAACAATAAAATGATAAATATTCAATACTAGCAGATGCTTTCGTTATTTAAAGCGGAAAATACAATTCTGTAAATTACGGAAAACATCTGCGTACTAGAAATATAGCCAGTACAGGAAATGTATATTCGATCGCCATTGGTATTTATTATGGTATTATTTTATTATGGTATTTATCGCTCCAATTTAGAAAAGGCTTAATATTCTCAAAGTAGTCCATAAATTTATATTTTCCATTGAGCTATATGAAAATATTTAACGAGATGAAAACGAGAAAAATTAATAAACGAGAGAAAAATATTTTTGTTATTTTTGTAACTCATGTTTATATCGTTTTATATTAGATTTGTGATTCGTATTGAGAGCTACTTTTGATTCGTTACCTGTGACATACAAATGTATCAATTGGTACTGTATGATATGCATATACAGTAGACTCGTTTAATTTGGAAATACTGTGTCAAAATAAAACTAAATAAATTGATACCCAATAAAGTAACTATTAATTCGTAAAATAATAAATAACAGGAAACAAACGAAAGTTCAGAATATTTAAACAGAATAAAAAACGTTAAATTTTTAATCAACTAATATAAATAAACGTTAAATCTTACAATAAAAAAACACCGCAAATCCTATGATACACGTTAAATAAAATGCTAGATTCAGTACTGTTTGTTCCCATTCTTCAGGATTTTGTATCTACAATTTGTATCAAGGAAGTAGTAAAAGTTTAGTACCGCCCTTTTAAAACTTCAACATTCGTTCCAATTAAACGATTGTCTCTAATAAACACAGTTCCACTTAACCATATTCTTCTGTATTTAGGTGAAGTAATAATACCTGGCTGCATCGTAGGAATTATTGTAAAAAGCTATACTGAATTTTGCGAAGAAATTTTTACAGAAGTTGTCACATGTAAATAGGGAAGTCATAGTCATTTGCGTAAATCATTAGCATTTCTAATAATAATTATAAATATTATTAGTTATTTCGACTAAGCCAAAACACGGTCCAATAAATTTAAAGAGGTCAGCAATATACATTTTTTTTGTTAGTATTCACTTTTTCACCTTTTTTTGTAAAAATTCCAAAATTTGGAATAATATTTTATTTTTTCCCCAGTACAAATATTATTAACTATTTTCTATTTTTATTATATCTCCTAGCTTATATTTCTCTTAGTTATAGCCCTTTTTAGGCCGTTTTTATTGGCACAGTTGATATACTTCCAAAATAGGCAGTACTTATGATTTATGTAATTGGTTATGATTGCCGGTGTCACTCTGAAATTCTCTTAAGAATAGTCTCCACAATCCGGAAATTTATTTTTCGAAAGCTAAAAATAAAAATTATTTAAAGCATCCATCTTCTAAGTGTAGATTTATAAAAAAAGTAGAAATAAATGGAGTTCAAACTTCTTTTACTTGCTTTATTTAATAAGATATATTAAGACACCGGTTTCGATGACATGGTCATCATCAGTCTTAATCGACAATGCAACGCGAGTATAAATAAGTGCGTAGTTAATAAATACGTGAAAAATGCGGGTATATTTCTTTAGACATACGTGTAAAGTAAAAGTAAAATATTAAAATATAATCAAGACACCACGAACGAGAAAACACAAGGACTAAAATCTGTCGACGTTAACAATTTAAAATGTAAAAATTTAGTGCATTTTTACGTATGTAAAGTTTATATGGGTATGGCATGTGTGTGGTCAAACACATTCTTAATGCAAGAATTTTTTTGAAATAAATAAAGGTACCAGATGTTCGAGAGACAAAATCTAAAATTATAAATCTATAATAATACGGAGTATCGAGGATGATTTTCAAAGTCAGCTGTTCATTTAAAAGAAGCTTTTTATCATGTTTAAGCTTTTCAATTCCCATTTGCTCTAGATTTTGCTATCCATTTACGGCCTTTATTAACTTCACGTATAATTTTAATGTTTTGTCCTGTTTGGAAATTATGTTTATAAAGTGTGGAACTAGGTTTCCAGTTATGCTTCTGAATACGTTTGCCCAATTTTCGTCTTGTTTGATCTAAAAGTAGGAATGTTATTCTTATAATTGGATGACATATTGAACAGTTTATGATTAGTACTAAGGAATATTGTATCTCAAGGTATTCGTAGATATAATTAAGGTTGTTGGGAGTATAAAAGGGATTTTTTTTTTGCTGAAGGTATTCCGGATAGAGGGTAGTTAAAAGTTGGGTAGATAATAAACGAAATACGGCTGTTTTATGAGAAAAAGGGTGTGAGGAATGAAAAGGGATAATTGAGGGGTTGTAAGTTGGTTTTCTGTATACATGTTAAAAGTCAGAATTGTTTATGTTAGTTAACTATTTAAGTCTACTAAATTCCTAGACTTAACTATAACTAACATAAACTTCTGTTTTGTTCTGTTCGATCTCTACTGTATAACTAAAACTATTGTGTATTTGTTTTATATATTGGAGAAAATATCATCTTTACTATTACAAAAGTTGCTATTGAAAGAAATCTGATTGTTTAGAAAACTGAAACTACGCAAAAAAAACATCCCAATTCGCCCCATCACTGCTTTTTAAACATTTTAACAAATTTGCAAATACAACTTGTAATAAAATGTATAAACCTTTGTCATATAACAGTGTTAATTTGAAATTTACGAATATGTCCACCAGATACAATATTAACCCTGCCTTTAGTACTAATAATAAACGTTTCAATATGTTATCCATTTATAAGAATAAAATTCCTACTTTAGAAAGAAACGGTGTTTATTCCGTCACTTATAATAACTGTGAACGTCTTCACATAGGTCAAACAGGACGAAAATTGGTCAAACGTATTCAGGAATATAACTCGAAACTTAGTTCCACACTTTGTAAACATAATTTCCAAACACGACACAAAATCGATCAACAAAACATAAAAAAATATATGTGAAGTGAATAAAGGCCGTAAAATGGATCTTCTAAACCTTAAAAACGGATTATCGCACCTGAGCTTTATTAAGTTTGGTAAAATCCCTAACAATCTCACATTTGTAATAAGTTAGCCTACTATTTTCGATTCAGGAACATCTTGCTGTTAATTTTTCAAAATTTTTAAAGTTAACAAAAATCGAAAATGTTAGCAACGTTATTCCAAGCGATATTCAAATTCAGATATTCAAATTCAGACAATGGTTAATATAATTCATCATAACGTAAAATCGTATTCAATTTATAACCATATTCAGACGAGAGGTTGGTATAGTATGCTAAAATATCGCTTTCCTTGTGCTATCCGATATATCTTTCTAATCTATGTAGGGGGTTAAGGAGCGAAAATACACATAGTTAATAACCGTAACGTAAATATTTTCACATCAATCAGTCAAGGCTAGGCTGTTTTGTACTTCCTTTCTATTTCAGGAGACCCTTCTTAGCCCTTGTGTGTCACTGGTTTAAAATAATCATGTTTGAAAGGAGATGTGGGCGTAGTGTTGTTTGCGTTGCTTTCTTATTTTCCCAACATCGTAGGTGCACGTGGCAATAATTAAAATAGATAATGTACCAAAATAGTTCTTGAGAAACGGAAGAATAATAGCAGGAAACTGTTTTATTAATAAAACAGTTTAATGAAAAATTATCACGTATAATAATAGGCTGCCACGTATAAACAAAAATCTTCCTATTCATTATTTTTGAATAAAATGGTCCACTAAAAACTGGAGTACCATGTACAATAGTATCTCTGCTAATTATATCAATGGAGTATTTTCAATTCAAATACTACACATGTCGGCAGAGAAAGACACTGCATACAATGCATAAATTATACGTAACTTCAAAATCCACTGTTCACTTCAGATTTGCGCTGGTAGACCGACGCGTCGGCTTGCTGAAATATTCATTTTGATCGAGTCAGGTAGCTAGTCTAACTCTCCATATTGAATTATTCAAGGTTGGTTTGAATAAGTTACAATTCCATAATTCATTAACTTCGAAATTTTGATGTTAAGACTAAAACTTTTTTCGGACATTATAGATAATAGAACGAACATATCCAGTTAATTTCTTTTCCCTCCGGCTGGCGTGGAGGAAACTTTAATCTACTTTATTCTCCACTGTTACTTCTTCCTTCCGAGAACTAACTGACTTCCACTAAGCAACACAACTTCGGAAATTGCGCATGTTTTCGTCCGGAAAACTTTAGTAAGCAATTCGGAAGACATGTATAACTTTGTTATGTATGTGGAAGGGGACTATTACCGAGTTAAATTTACGTTTAGCGTCGATAAAATGGGGTGCCATAAAATTTGCATATTATAAGATATGTGGATGCTCGATCGCAATATTCGGCGTGCGGGTACAGTAAAGATGAATCGCGGTAGCTCGGAACTTGCGAAAAGTAGGTCGCAGCCTACTGGGATGATGCACAACTTCAATATACACTTCGTAAACTAGTTCTCGGATATATACGCCCGAAGGATAACGATATGATTGATTTATCTTATAATCTTATACAAGATTCAAAAGTTAGTGTAATGATCTCGGGTGCATACTATGTTGTCAAATATATCAAACTTTAAGGTCGTTTCTTTCTTTAATTCTTTAAGTCTTCAGCACATTCTTTAATAAAAACCTTTTAATAAAAACAAGAAATTCCGAAAATACATTTTTTAAGATATTACATAAAAATAATTTTATAATTTCATAATTTATACTAAGATTTCCATAGAAGAAAATCATATTAGGAATAGGAATCAAAGTAATGGAGATCAAAGAATTGACATTATTCAGATTGAATAAGGAAGTTGCAAATTATTAATTTGAGGAATAGCTTGAATTAAAGGAATAGCTTGATCAGAAAACAAGAGCGGAAAAACGTCACTAAATTCAGAAGTTGAATTTTTCTATGCCTCTTATTGTACAAAGATTATATTAAAAAAAATATAATTGGCAGTTCCCTTCTTTACTAGTTTGATAAATGAATATGATAAATTTTATACTTCGCCCTTTGGTAAAAAGAATATCTCCAAAATGGATTTTGTATCTGCAGTTTGAAGTGGTGACTAAGAACCTAATGAAGCAAGGGTCCAATGCCTTCTCCTAAAATAAAATATTTTATGATTTATGATATGGTGATCTAAAAGATTTCGAACATCTTCAACATTCACCAACGATCTAAAATGAAACCATGGCTATTTGTGAAGGTCATTCCTTCAAAAATTTACTTGAGTCGGTATTCTTATGGGACATGTTCGGGAAGATCCCCAATTTTTGGAATATTTTTTTAGAAATCTTGCAGTATTTGCATTTTCAAACCAATGAAGACATAATAAACCATCTACTATTATAAAAAAAAAACATTATAGAAGATCTAAATGAGAAATGCCTAAAGCTATAAATTGCTTAACTTAACTCTCAACATGCGTCAACAACGTTATTAATGAACTGTTCCTGGATTACTGGTTAGATTTCGAAATTAAAAAAATAAAAACTTCAAGTTCAAGAGAAACCAATCGAGCAGATAATAAAAGTTATTATATAACTTAATAAAAACTTTATAAATGTGTATAAATTCCAAGATGGAACGAAGATTTTACTCAATGTAACCCACTAATAATGGCCACCATTTTTATTAAATTGATTCTTTACCTATCCCTATATAATTTGTTATAAATGATTTTCTATCTCTAAGAGATAAGATTTTTGAGAAATTACACAATCAGGTTTTGACTCCCTTCTTATTATAATTAATATGTCTTAGAAGGAATTAATTCGGTTGGTAGATAAATATAGGTATGTATTTGTCCGCTAATATTATTTCGAACATAATTCCTTGTATTTTTTAATAAACAACTCTTGAGTACTTAACGATGTGGATTCTGTTTTAGCGACTTGTTTTTCTGTTTTGTTTCGATCCGAAGTGATCTGTTATTCGCCCAGAAAACCATACATTTCAATTAAGTACAGATATAGCAGTAGCATCAACTTTTCCGATAAATACTAACACCAATGACAATTGCCTGTCGCCAATAAATGTTATTGTTATTACTCTCTGGTAATGTGAACAATTACGTTCTTTATTTTTACTGCTTTTTTATTGGGACCCATAATATTCATTAGTCAGGTCTACTCGTAAATTTATTTCTACACGGCAACTAATAGGGATAACATAAAAATTTTGCTTTGTACCTATTTTTTTTTAAACTAGCAGAAGTGAAGTGATATTGATTATTTTCAAGTGGGTATATCCATAGCCTAATCTGCGAAGCGCCAAAACTTAAGATAACTACATCCAATCATTGTTTACAACCAATATAAGCAGCTGTTATAAGTAGTTCCATCAAGCATTAATTTATTATCATTAATAAATTCGACGATTAAGTTTTCCGCGCACTTTATAAGAAGTGGCATATCCAGTTTATTTAATTTCCAGTTTTTCGTAGTCGTTGTGTTAATTAAATGTGTACATTAAGAACCGCACCATTTATTTATTTTTTCAAAAATGTTTATTAAATGTCTTATTTTGGTGCGTCATATTCGTACCATATTCACAGTTTATTTATTTGAATTCATCACGTACTTTGATGAAATAAGTTGAAATTCCCTCTAAAGAATTGTTACGTCACGGTTATGAATATTGGAAGTTAAAAGACACGACATGAATATTATATCGCACATTATATCTCAGTTTTCGAAACCAACGACACACTTGAGTATTCTAAAGCAATTCGTCTATTTGAAGCAAAACTCTCAGCAATGGTTTTGTTTTGCAAAGTCGGTTGGTTTTTGATTTTGTTTTGTAAACACTTTTGTCCACTGATTCAAGAATAACGAAGAATAAGATCAGAATATCGTGATTTCTGAAAGAAAAAAAGTTACTTTGGAAAAAACTATTTGCTTTGATCTATCTTCTAAAATATTTTCTTCTCATTCTTGTATTCACTCATCTTGTATTAAACACGTGAGCTATTGAATATTGTTTATCGATTTATAGACCACTTCAGTAATCTTGATGATTTCTTTGTAAATAACTCCAAAACAACTTAAGATATTGTGGATTTCTTATATGATGAACAAGATTTGAAGATTTCACTGTACGTACAATTTTGTCCTTTTTCCTCAGAGAAGGAGAGGTGCAGTTCCTAAAATGGAGAGGTGAGAGGATATATTAGAAAACCTTCCCAGGTTTTGATTTTTTTCTATTTTGATATCAAATTGCAAAAATTATGTTTTTATTAAAGAAGGATACTCTTGCGTTGTTCCTTTTAGATGCACCGTTAGTAACATCAATTTATTTCGCTTTGTTATACAGCAATAACAAGGTAGCCACAGAAACCTCTTGGAATTGTGACTTGTGGATTTCTAGTGAGCCACAGAAAGCAACTAATAAAGTTAAATAATGTTTAGCATTATTTACTTTAACATTTTTGCCAATGTAAGAAGTGTGATCAAAATTATTCACTTTCTTTCCAGATGGCGATACTTTTATTATAAGTATTTACATCAACACTTTCAGTTCGTGCTACTTTTCGTATGGAATTTTATAAACAGTTTCAAAGTTAGAAGACCGTATAGAAAACATTCGATAGAATTTCTTGAACCATCCCTGCAAACTCCTTTAGTTCTCGAAACAAATTGGAAACAAATCGTTGTTGGAATTTTCAGCTGATTCCTTTGAGAACCTTGAAGAAACATAGTGCTTTCCATTGAACCGTTTAGGTTGTCTAAGACAACTAATTCAAGCCGTTTATAATTATCGAATTTATTTAGATTATTCCTTATATTATTTTTCTTTGTATTTTTCTTGATTCAAGCTGAACAGCTGGTATTTGTTTGTTCACACAAAACAAAAATTGTTTCCTTACACAGCTTTTGATTTCAATGACAAAATACTTCTATTTATCAGCCAGCTTTAAATCTTTACCCGGATCTTTCTACGGTATCAACCGTACCTCTTTAATCGTAACTATTCATTTGAACTATAAATAAATATGATATTTACTCTGCAACCAAACACAAACATGCCGTATTTAGGCTAAATTTATAGCGTTGTTAGTTAATGCTGGTTATTAATTTACAATGCAGGGTTCCAAATGTAGCATTGTTAGGTCATAAATTTCTTATTGTAACTATAATTGCTTGACGTTGTTGTGCAGTTAGACGGCAATGTTGAAAAATTATTACCACACATGTTGATGTATAAAGGTATATGTAAAAACGTATAAGTTTTTCTTCATTAAACCCATAGTGGCATTGAATTGGAGCAAAATGAACTGCACCCATACGTAAAGTCACCACAATCTGTGTATTTGTCGTATTGTATATTTAAATACGTATTAGTTTCTAGCAGCAGGATTTTATTGAGAAATTTTAGGGGAGCTAATGGGAAATGTAAAACTACAAAATCAGAGATAAAACGACAAATTCAAAAGCGTGTTCGGGTACCTGCACACCTAGGCATGTTCAATTTCAAATAGGGACCGATTCGTACTTTTATTTGCATTGTTCAAGTCTTTCGATCTGCGCTTCGCCATACGCTGTTAATTAAAATCGGTACGACATGGCGCTGGCGTCGATTTGGAAATCAATCCACCTGGAAAACGCACATGCATAAAAGGCCTGCGAACATGGCAGACGGGCTCGCTTTTGCGCTAATTACCTAATGGTCAAACACTGAAATATGGCAACGTGATTCAATTTAATTTAATGTGTATATTTTGAGGTTACGCGGTGTTTATTCACGGCGCACTACGAATTAATAACGCCCCGGTGATGTCAAACTGTACCTTCCACATTGACCATCAAGCTTGTTATCGAAGCAGCGCAAAAAAATAAAGTAAATGAAATGGATTATTATATGAATTAATGGAAAGCAATTTGTTGTTTTGATCTCTCTTTCAGAAATCCCCTTCAACAACTAGATGAGAGAATTTTCTGAAGTTGTGATTCTAAAGTGATTCTGTACCAGTTCTAATAACTTCAATGAGATTTCACAGGAAATATATTACACCCCTTTAGTTTTTGCGGTGTAGCACTTATTTTCTAGAATATTCTCTTATCAAGATGAATATAAATAGACCATGAAATATTTCGGTAGACCAGAGGTTATCTAGTTTGCATGTTTTAGAGCGCGTTCCGCTCAGTGCACTATAGAATTTACGACAAGGGCTTCAAGGAAATTTTATAGCCCCAGACCATCCATAACCCCAAGCTCGATATGGAAAACTTTTTAGTTCGCAAAACTTCCTCCCACCGCGCTAATATTACGAAAAGGAATTTCGCTTTGAAAACTTCAGAGCTGTCAGGACAACTTTACAGTTCAAAATAATGATACGTTTTCAATGCATTGGGAAAATATATATCGAATGACAACTTGCGCTGTAGGTAAACTTTTTGCTTCTCATTTGAAAAGCAGCCTTGCGCAAGAGTTTGAAAGTATGCCAACAAAAGTACACGGGGTTTTGGAACCCGGGCGTATTTTTGTTAAATGGAGATGTAATGTCTCTTTTACGTTGTTAGTTAAACATAGCTTTATACTAATATCCTTAATTTCTTTTTATGGGACTAAACAAATATTTTCTTTAGCATCTGATTTTACGGAAAGTATCTTAAGGGGATGTGTCCCCTCGCACCGACCTTCAACTGTTCTCTTGTCTCTCTCGCTCAATACATCGCTGTCGTTAGGATCAGTTCCAGGAATTGGAACTGGGCAACTCCCACAAATGATTTATTTGCATTGTTTTGTGACTGTTTTAGGTTTTAAAGCATATACCGGACTGGCGAACAGGACAGTACACAGTAAAAATATTTCTGTTACCAGGTTTGCGAATGTATTTTTAGAAACATATTAAGTATGTACTTTCTTACTTATTTTTATTGCGTTAGTAACAGAAAAGAAAAACAAATATTAAAAACAGATCATTTAAATAATAATACCCTACAGATATAGAAGCAGAATCCACTCATTTACGGATCACTATGTTTGAACAACTTGTTAGTTGTTAAAATATCAAACCTTAAGCTAAAGTATAAAATTTTGTATATATCACGTAGTTTGGGAGGCACCGTGTCTTAACAAATAAATAATTCGGATACACCGCAGATTTGCCCTTACTTCAGCATTTATATTGTATACAATATTATTTTCCAATTGATGTAGATTTGGTTTTGTAATACCCAAACCTCCCAAAAGTTGAAATAAATCCCATCTGTACTGCGATGGTGAAGGGCAGTGATTACTCGGGGGCATGTCCGAATAATTTTATCATATGAATATATTGTTTGGATATACTATTCGTATATTCGGGTTCAGGTACGAATAATAATATTCATATTATTCGAATGCGCCGGTCCCAATGATAGCTCTAAGAAAACTGTCGATGTGTACTTACATTTCACTGTTTTTCTTTAATTTCTTGACGAACGATTAATCATTATTCGAAGAGTTCGATAGAAATTATTCAAGCAACCCTGTAACTGTAATAATTTTCAATGTTATACCAATTGTGTGGATTGGATTTAGGACTTACTGTATGGATGTTTTTAATGTTCATCCTTTAGAAGTTAAATAATTTTAAAAAAGCTTGTGAAAGTGTAGTTATAAAATGTTGCTTTCGTGTATCTGTTTAACACAACACTAAATTGTACGATTTAATTGCTTTTAATTACAAAGATATTTTTTTGTTTGCAATATGCGAATAATATTCATATTATTCGGACGCGCCAGTCCCAATGATAGCTCTAAGAAAACTGTCGATGTGTACTTACATTTCACTGTTTTTCTTTAATTTTTTGACGAACGATTAATCATTATTCGAAGAGTTCGATAGAAATTATTCAAGCAATTGTGTGGATTCGATTTAGGATTTACTGTATGGATGTTTTTAATATTCGTCCTTTAGAAGTTAAATAATTTAAAAAAAGCTTGTGAAAGTGTAGTTATAAAATGTTGCTTTCGTGTATCTGTTTAACACAACACTAAATTGTACGTTTTAATTGCTTTTAATTACAAAGATAATTTTTTTGTTTGCAATATAATATGTAAAGTCATATGAAAAATATGCAAAAACTGTGTGCACAATACGGTGTAAAAACTTCGAAACAATTATTGTCAGGTAAAATTAACGTTGAAATGTTACTTTCGTCTTCCTATTTAATGGTAAATTGTATTTTTTAATGATCTCTACATACTGCACAATGTAAAATTTAAATTTATGACAAAGGTTCATAAACTCTGCGCATAATGATGTAAAAACTTCGAAATAGCTGTGTTCATTTGCCATAAAAAGTTTATTTATCATTGTTTGCGGCAAACTCCCGCAAACAATGATATATCCGATTTACTTGCCAAAAATCATTTGGAGAAAAGTTATTATTTGGAATTATGATGAAGTAAGTTATGGTTTCTTTTAGAAGTGGCTGAAAATCATTATTCCTTCTGATATCTAAAGCTGTTAGATTTTACATCACGCTCTGCGTTTACCCCTCAACAAGAAACAAATTCAGTTCAATACAAAATCAATAAATTGATTTTTACGTCATGTATTGGAATTACTATATTTTTCGTTCGATGTTTACTTCATTCTTTTTTTTATACGCCAATTGTATTCTTGCTATCTATTTCTTCACTTGTAAACAAAGATTTAGTTAATGATAACCACTCATCAGTTTTTAAAGGTTCGATTTAAATTTAAGAGCACAACTTGTAAAACATTATTTCTTAACTTGCAATTAGCCATAATATTCCAATCCTGACCTTTCAGCGCCAGTTTCTTGGTTTTAATACTTCCTGTGAGAACAGTAACGGTTTGATGAGTAGTGCAGAGGGATGCGGCGTGCTGGATTAACCAAGTGCGCTTTTGATACTGATTTATGTCGTGTTTTAGTCAAGCCGACATTGACTTTCATGAAATAATTCAGTGTTGACGCAAAGGATTGTATAAACAACTAACTTCGATTTCTCATGCTCTTATTTTTTTTCTTATAAAAGATATTCCGGACGATGATCCTTTTCCGTGCCACCTTTAAAAAACTGGTTCTGTTTTCTACTAAAAGCAATAAAAATAGGATTGAAAGAAAAGAATTTTTTATATTAACTCCTAATAAAATTTTGATAATATACAATCAAACATTTCTGCTTACCTAAAAATGAATTTATACCTTGTATTGTGAAGCATGGCAAATGACTCACCTTTCAGGATCGACAGGAAGCAGGCAATATTGACTACGATATGGGGCAGTTGCGCCACATTATCACTTGATTTACTGTTACTCGAGTGTTAATACCGATACGTTTCGAACATTCTGGATTGAAAATTTTTCGACTATAAAAGCAGTGGCAGTGCATCAGTTGTGTCCTTGTGACTGTGTTACGTAAGAGAGTTTGTCAGTTGGAGTTCAAACGTTGTATAAAATTATTGTATATTTACCTACATGGTTAGTAAATACGAATACATTGAAATAATTGGAAGCAAACGTAAACTTACCAGTGCTAATCCTGGTATAATATCAAAAACACAAAAATATGATCAAGCATACTTAAACTTCGGTTTTACGAGCATCGAAATAAGTGATGAAGAACAATCTCAAGCTCTAGCACTCCTACGATTCGTTCTAACAAAAGTTACAGTACTCTATCTCCTCTATAATTTGACACCAATCAATATGGTTTTCATTCATCTACTTTGAAATTGTCATATCCACTTATTTGCTTAGTCCTTTAAACCTTAAAGGTTATACCGTGAGGACGTAAATAGTAATACAAAAATAATGATTTTCACTCCATGAGTAGTTGAATTCTTTTCTGTTAATAAATTTTTGGTCCTGAAAAGGGCCGTTGTTTGTAGAATTTGGACTTTTCCATCTAAACAGAATGTGCATTCATCACTAAAACAAATGCTTGTCACATATGCAGGAAATTCTAGTATGCGCTCACAAAATTGTACTCGTCTGTCTGGATCGTCTTCCGTTAACTGGTGCACCATAACGAATTTATGGGTGTGGAATTTATGTGTCTTCAAATATTTTTTGACAATTGTGAAAGAAACACCACAATCACTTTGAACTTGGCTATTTGCTTGCTGTGGATTATTAACCATGGCTCAACGATCTCTACTTGTTTATCTTCTGAAATGGATTCTCTTCCTACCCCTGCTGCTTTACCCACAGTCCCAGTTCTACGAAAATTTTCCACTAATTCTTTTAGATAGTTCCTACAGAAAGGATTTTCAGGATACCTCTTATTAAACACTCGCTCCGCCTGATGTAACTTACACCGGCTTCGGCGTAAATAAAAACTGCTACTATTTTTTCTTCTAGTGGATGGACGGGAACTATCTTTTTCAAATAAATGAAAATTCCACAAAGCAACACTGATAGTATTCGCGCCAACATACGAATGGGACTCTGTAGCTTGCCTTTAGTAATAAATAAACCCGTTTCCCTTCGACAAGGCGGACAAAAGTGCAAGCAGATACTGCAATACACAACGAAATCTAAGTAGGGAGAGTTTAAATTTTTCTTTTTTGGTCTCCTTAAAAAACGACCCCTTGGTTTTTTGCCCAGTTGAATTATTTATATGTCATTGAAAATGAAAATTTGCAAGTTTCTTGTTTTCCGTACACATATTTTCCTTACACATATTTTCCCTTCTTATTGATAGGAATTGGCTGGAATTGATCATCGGTTTTTGAAAGCTTTGTACTTTTAATTGTACCTGCTTTATCGTTCACAATCCTTTTAAATCCAACCAATTATTAGGTTTAATTACGTCCTTCTTCAAGAGTTCAAGAGTCATTGTAGAGGACAAGTGGTATATTTACCCACTGGGTATGATTTGTACTTTGTCTGCTAGTCAGAATTTCACTTTCTATAAAGAGAATGGAGATCTCTAATAACTCACAGCGAATTCTGATCCAGTAACATCCAGTAGAAGGATTCTTTCTACCGAAATGTTTCGGCCGTATGTTTAGCACGACATTTAATCGTCGGAAAAATCTCTCTCAATCCCCTTTACAGAAAAGTAACAAATATTTCATATTCAGTGATTTTACTTTCAAGTTAAGATCGTTTTCCATTCTTCCCTTCTTTGTTTGGGTTGTTTTTCTGTTTAGGCCTTTTTAAGAGAAAGCCAAACAGAAACAGACAGTACAGTCCTCAAAAACATCTGAAAAGAGGTTTTTGATTACTGAAGTTTTTCTCTTTGACTTCCTAAGGTTTGTATTATATTCAGTGAATTTGCTTGTGTATTAAAGGGGCACTTTTTCTAAGACTATTGCGTTTACTGTATCACTAAGTCACTTATCGCATGATCTTAAAATGAATGAACATGGAATAACTGTATACAGGGTAATGAACTAACAAGACGGGGATTACCTCTTAAAGTTTTATATCTTCCACTAATAAAGCTATAAGATGAATGGTACATATAACATTTCCAGCGTTGGAGAAGGAAAGAAAATGATAGAAATTTAAAATGTAAACGTGAGAAGCGTGTGCGCATTCCACTGCCAACTTTTATTGGCAACGTAATTCCGGAAGATAATAAATATGGCCCCGTATATGGCATGTCCTTATCATTCGCTACAAGTTTTCTAGGTCACAACAGAAACGTCTGGCCATCTTGTCTGCTAGGAAACCTTTTAAAACCTGAACAATCCAAAGTAGGCCGTTGTAGGAATGTGAGTAGAGATGAAATATGAAATACTTGGCGCAACCATTCCAAACTGCGACAAATGCAGAGGCCCCGTTGCTTTGTGCAGGACCCATTTGTTTAAGATGAAACGTTAGCTCTCTTCCATTGTGCTACTTCCCCATTCGCCGTATGAAAATGCGACATGTCAGTCCCGAGAGCGATTCTTGAAGCGGCCCTTGAAAGGACACAAAGGATTATTACAATCAATAACGATGCGATGGAACCCTACGTGCATACAATATGCACGATTTTCAACGGGAAAAACATACTAATTAAAAGCAAATATTAGCGCCAGAGTTTGTTGTTTGTACGTTTATACTCACGGCACAAACGTATGCAAATAATCACTCATTGAAAATTCTTAATTGATATTTGTCTTTGCGTAGTATTTTTAGCTCGCCGTGATCACCGAAAACGTGTTCACTGATCTAAATATACGCGTTGCTATTTATAACGCTATCAAACTACCAATTGACATATAATAAACGTTTATTGCATAATAGTATGCACTTATGGCTTACAGCTTATGTTGTTATGGTTCTAGTACGAACTTTTACGTTCTGAGAAATGGTTTTGTTTACTTAACATGTTTTGAATGCAAAGTAGAAAACGATGAGTGCTTCCCTAACCCTGATCTTATGCCTAATGCTATTGTGTACAATGTTTCTTCAGTTTGTTTATAAATGAAGCACCTTAGCCACCTATGCGTCCAAAAAATACAAAAGCAACAAATGTGGAAGGAAATAGAACCAAAGAAGCATCAAACGAATATATCTGTAGTGATGAGCATTATGAACTCTAATAAGAAGTAATCTAGAAATAAATAATAAATTATTTTATTGATGTTAATAATTAAGTGTAAATTTATGTTGAACTCTAAGAGGGAAGATGCTCATTGAGCGAAAAACTGACCACTTGTTTGGAATCCAGGAAATCTCTCCTGGATTCCAAACAATTCAAACAATCGCGTAAAATTTATAGAACCATTAAAGTGTGGCAAAAGAACACTATTTTTGGCATAATTTGTCTTTTCACAACCAACGATTATTTGAGAAACGATGGCCAACTTTAAATGGCAATCTCGAAATACCGATATTAACATTTTGATCTTCCTTGATAATTATTTGCAACAACGTTATGAAGATTTTCTTTGCTCAAGGTGCAATGATTATTTCTATTGAAAATTACGTTCCTACAAAACCAGCATTCATCAATCCAAAGTATCTAAAAATTACAGAAATGCGTTTGAAGGGCTTACATTTATGTTTTTCCAACATCTTATGGATCGCTTTTTGAAATATAGCAATATTATGCGCGATTTAATCCGTAACACAAACCTGGATAAAAACGGTGGATAAAAACAGTGCCATAACACGTTGTGGATGTTTATTAACGCAGTCATAACAGTATGAGTGTAATTAGGAAATCTTCATAGATGCGTGATTGCTTTTTGTAGTTTTTAACTTTAATTAATGCTTTTAACATTTTTTTTTTTTCATTTTCTGGTCATATTTTTTTGAAGTGATATTTAAAAACAAAAACAGTTCAATCTCGTAAATTTTAATTTTTTCCCCCGACGGTTGCAGGCGGCAACCAACACATGTTGACGCGTGTAATGGAACAACATATAACACCAATTAGTGGTTAAATGTAAAAGTTGAAAATTTGGCCGATCGCCTGTATTATATTTTTTAAGTTTTTATTCACAGAAGAATTTTTTTCTAAATAATTGATCTATTTTAAATTGGAATCCAGGAGAGATTTCCTAGATTCCAAACAATTCAAACAATCGCGTAAAATTTATAGAACCATTAAAGTGTGGCAAAAGAACATTATTTTTTGGCATAATTTGTCTTTTCACAACCTACGATTATTTGAGAAACGATGGCCAACTTTATTTCTTTAAATGACAATCTCAATCTAAGCATACATCGCAAAGAGATATTTGGATGTATAAATTTGGGCAAAAAATGTTCACTATAACTGTTCAATCAAATCTGCTGTGAAAAATTAACCATCACAACGCGAAATCTAGCTGGCCTATCACAGACTTTTCACACATCACCTTGGTTACACAGATGTTTTCTGGATCACGTGACTTTCCATTACTACGATCACCTCAAAATCTTTGACATAACATCATAATGACGTTCTGTTATCTGGTATCTTATGGTTACTAGTATTGGAGATTGCTAGTAATAGACATTCGCACCGTTTAGGAGTTATTGGACTTTTTTTTACAAAAAAATTACATTGGCTTAACATAGTGGTGCGGTAATGCGAATCCTAGCTCTCTTGAAGTCTGTTTCACCAAAAAAATCCAATAAAAGTTACAGTACCTAGTCCCCTCATAACATAATGTTATTTTCGTATATACAGGTTGTCCCATTTATTCTTGACTTGCTACGCAACTTAAGTTTTTTAAATGGAACGCCCTGCATATCATTACATTTTTGGGTTCCTTATGGAATTTATGGTTTATATTATTAAACATACATTTGGCCAAAGTCGCAACCTTTAAGAGTTATTGGACATTTAAAGTAAAAAATAAATAGTTTTTTAAAAAACAAAGTCGGCCTGGAGTTCCAAGGGTTTTTTTCATAACCATTTTACTAATTTTATTCACGTGAATCTAGGACGCACAGTATAGTTTAAAGGTTATTTGCAGTTTTTGCAAAAAATCACATTTGAAACAATGAAACTTTTATTAGAAACTTTTTTTTTCTAAAATAAATAGTAATAGGAAAAGTGTTCATAACAGACGGACGTACAGACAGACAAGGTGGGTGGACAGACAGAAGAATTGCCATAAATGGCACTATTAGTCTTAGATTAGCCTAACTAATATTTTCCATTCGTTAAAATTAATAAAAATCATTAAAATTTTTACTATTTTTCTATTTATTGTTAGTTACATCAAAATACATTATCTATATTTTATGTTATAAACTGCTTTTTCTGTTTCTCTATATATAAAAGAAAACTTAAAAAAGTGTAAAAATGTTGCTTTCAAGTTTACTTAAACAATGGTTACTTCTTTATTGTTTATAAAAAGTTCTCTCCTGTATGGAAAAGATTATTCAAAAATAATGCTGTATGCTTTTTCATTTATTAAAAATAAACACACCGTTT
>JAWQRJ010000023.1:0-38136 GCA_033557515.1 Diorygopyx duplodentatus
ATTAAAAAATCGATCAAAAATTCAATTTTCATTTTAGATGTGCAGTTTTTTAAGAAATTTATACTGGATATATCATATAATAATGTGATGCTCCAATTACTTCATGTGAAGTGGAAAGAAGCTTCCCCCGATATAAAGCTATGTTTCAAGATAATCAAAGAAGTTTTACTTTCGATCATTTAAAAAAAAACATTTCAATGCAGTGTAAACAAATAAAAGTACAAAGTCGTTTCTTTGACATGGGTATCTAAAATTAATACATTTTTTTAAATTAATTAATTAAGTATTACAAATTTTGTATTCTAGTTAGCAGGGAGTTATGGCAATTCAGTTAACAGAATATAATGTAACAATACCCATTCTCTTGTTTGGAAAGTACAAGCCAGAATTGTTCAAACAAGCCATATAACAATAATCAATTGTTTGTAAACAATAATATTTATAACATTTTAGGACAATAATGTAGCAAATTTGAAGATAGCGAGATTATTTAATAAACATAACCTCTCATTTATTTGTTAAGTTGTGTACACAAATAGAACAATCAGTTGCCTTGTATTACTGTAATAAACCTAAAAACGTTTAATGTGGGACACATTGTCCGATGTGGGACACTTTGGGGGACAGTTTTTAAGGTGGGACAAACTATTCAAATATGGGTCAGTCTCACCTAATATAGGACGTCTGGTCACTTTAACCATGAGTCATTAATTATCTTTCACTTTTATGAAAGTCGATATCCCTTCTGATATTTACTTTAGTATTTTATGTGTAAATAAAGTCTGTATTCACGAAAAGCTGACGTCGAATACTTCTTTTCTATATTCAACTGGAGTTTTAAAATCTAGGCTGAATACTAGTTGATACGTGAACTGAATTAATAAAAAAAGTAATCGGAGGATAAACAAAAAAAAACTTGGTAGAATTAAAAGTATTTCTTATAGCACTTAGATTATAAAACATGCACATATTTAAACCTTGTTAGTCAGGTAGAACTTGATAACTGCAGATTTTGCAATGATGTCGTAGAGACTGCGGAGCACTGCAATTGTACAGGTCACTCCGCTCCGAACTAATATAAAGCCGGCTGAACTAGGTATTTAGGACGCTTACGGATGAGGGTATTGTTACAAAAGAAGATCGTCGACAAGAAAATAAGGTTCTTAAGATACCCCAGATCAACTGTGCGACATCGCACAAAAGTATGTGGCCCCGGAGAAGTTCTCGGAGAAGAGGGTTCCGCTAACCTGGGACATGCCGACAAAGGCTCCAAAGGGATCCAAGGGATCATTTCGGAAGGCCCAGAGACGTCGCTAAGCTAGTTCCAAATGGAAATAGTGTAATTGAGAATAGGCTTATAAAAACTTTTGAGCTTAATATATTCGTAATTCTTGGACTGTCTGTGTTGCAACTATTAACATGACATTACTATTACTCATCTCTGCACTTTCCACATCTTATCATACGCATACTTCCAGGATCGTAAACGAACCGAGGATACACTGGCCTCTCCACGAATCGACCATATCCCTGCTCCACCGCCAACCGTTCTCCATCAAGACACACCTTCCCCCTAACGATGACGTACTCTGGAACGCCATGACATTCCATGCCCTCAAAGACGTTGAAGTCCACTGCTTGACGGTGGGTTTTCGCCGAAATAGTTCGGGTTTTTTCAGCATTCCACACAACTATATCAGCATCGGAATCGACGGCAATACACCCTTTCTTCGGGTACAAATTGAAGATCTTCGCTGCGTTCGCGCTGGTTATCCCCACGAATCTCATGGGGTTGATCAGACCGGCATGGACGCCTTTCTCCCAAACAACTGACATCCGATCTTCCACACCGTTGACTCCGTTGGGGATTTTCGTAAAGTCGTTCTTGCCAATTTCCTTCTGGGATTTGTTGAAGGTGCAGTTGCCGCTACCGGTTAATTGTAAGATGTCCATGGCGAGGAAGTCTAAGAGAAATCGCGGTGTGGTGGGATCTGGTCTGAGTGGTGGGCTGAGGATGTGCCCTAACGATTGGCGAAATTTCGAACCGTCGCAACCGAGCGCGCAGACGGGGGTTTCGCCAATTACTTTAACACCCTTCCCGCGGCAACGTGCAAGCGTGGTTGCAGCCGATTTACTCGTTATATGCACTATGTACAAAGGACTGTTAGCTTGGTGGGCGATCGCGCAAGCTCTATTGACAGCTTCTGCTTCAACCTCCTCCGGTCTCGACATTTCATGGCCTTCCGGACCTGTTATGCCTCTACACCGTAACTTTTCAATGTTCTTCGCGATGATATGACCATTTTCCGCATGTACCATTGGGATGGCTCCTATGCTTTTACAATGATCGAAAACCGAGTATAAATCTCGATCGTTAAGCATCATCGTATCGTAGACCATGAACGTTTTGAACGAATTAACACCGTGCTGGTTACACAAAGCATTCATCTCATCTCTAATCGTGTTATTCCAACTGGTTACCATCACGTGTAAGGAATAATCACAGCACACTTTACCGTCTGCTTTCTGTCGATAGCTTGCGTAAGCATCCAAAAGAGATTCTCCTTCCTTTGGCATAACAGCATCAATTATCATAGTCGTTCCTCCCGCAATAGCCGCCTTCGTTCCTTGATAAAAATCGTCCACTGATGTGCTTCCCATGAACTCCATCTCGAAGTAGGTATGCGCATCGATCCCGCCTGGTAGAACATACGCCCCTCTAGCATCTATAATTCTCGTACCACCAGGAACTAGAAGTTTCTTTCCGATTTGCTTGATGACCCCGTCCTCCGTGTAGATGTCTTTTTCGAACATTTCGTCGTTGTTTACAACCTTTCCGTTAGTTATTAACAGACGGTTTTGGATCTGCAAGTGTATGGGTACTCTTTTCACCGACGGAACGGTCATCGTTGATCTGTCAAATACCACTTTCTTGTTCGAGCTGGAGGCTGTAATGCAACAACCACGATCTGACATGGTGTCATTCTGACATTTCATTTGGTTGACTAACTTTTAGAAATCATCTTGGAAATCTTCAATACCAAATGTTTCGTCTTCAACTGTAAGTTGCGTTGAAAGTCCTGTTTCTCTCTAGTCTGCATTGAGTTTCTGCCGTGCATTCTAAGAGTCCTTCTCCCTCTAGTTTGCATTGAGTTTCTGTCGTGCATTTTAGTCCTTACAGTCTAGTTCCTGTCCCGATTTATTTCAGCCATCTCTACAAAGTTACCTGTCCCGTATCCCAGTGTTTAGAAATCCGATCGCACAAACCGTAACACTACCAACTCTGGAAATTGAAGAGACCTGCAAGTTTACAGACTGCCTGGAAAACCGTGTCTTCACTGAAGCTGCCCGGAACGTCTCTGGGACCGAAGAGACGGGCCGTAGAGAGTAAACTCTATAAAATCTGGTGCTCGAGAACCGAAGAAGAAGAAATGTTTTTTATTATTATTGGAGAAGTTTTACGTTGTATTTTTATTGAAATAAATAATTTTAAAGACAAATCCGGAGTTTGCATCACACCATATGTATATTAAGATTGAGATAAGATTGTGGCCAAAACAAAGATATTCTGAATAAAATAATTACCCAACAAAACTTTTCTTTACTTTATGTTTTTTTCTAGTTCCCATTTATAACACATGTAGAAATATACGGCGATACGTCAAAACAATTTATGATAAAAAGTAAGCGCCATCGTCTGGTGAAATACAAAACTAATATTCGACTAGCACACGAACACTCCCTATTGTAGCAACTTAGCTATGATAAGCAAAAATTATTTTTTTTTATACCTTAAGACGTTTTTTTTTGAAGATCGACCTATCTCAATCAATTTCCCGCGGGTAAAATACGAAAAAAACACTTTTATGCCACCATGTGGGGTTATCTTCGGACATGCTTTTTTAAGACTGTTTCGCTTCCCTACCGATAGATCTCGCCAGCTCCCCATACTGTTCGATATCTGTTCGATAATATCTGTCCGATATTATTGTAAATATCTGTTCGATATTTTTGTTATTTTTTTTTAACTTTCTTGCCTGTATGAGGAACTATTTCTGTGACTTTAACTTCTTCGGAAGGTTCCTCGATAATTTCTGCTTTTTCTAGTGCTTCAAACGGGAATTCATCAATTTTATCTTCTGGAATTATCTCTTCTTTATTTGTGACTGTTGTGGTCGGTACTTTATCGCCTTCTTCTATTATTTCAATTTCTGTAATTTTCTCTTTAGGACCTTCGCGCTTCTTTATTACTCGCTTCTTCACAATTTTCTTAATCGGTTTACCTTCTTTCGTAATTACTTCTGTGATCTTTACTTCTTCTGGTAATTCATGAATGAGGGGTTTTGCCTTCTTTGGTTTCTTCGCGTCTTCAGGCAATGGTTTAATTTCTTCTTCTTTAGGTTTTAATTTTTTAATTTTAGCCTTCTTCACTGTGACTGTTGTATGAGGTTTCTTACCGTCTTCTTCTATTGTCACAATTTCAGTTGTTTCTTCTTCTTCGTCTACTATCGGTCCCTCGAACACCTTCATCTTGATTACTTTTTTAACTTTCTTACCTGTATGAGTAACTACTTCTGTGACTTTAGCTTCTTCGGGAAGTTCCTCGATAAGTTCTGCTTGCTCTGGTGCTTCATACGGGAATTCATCAATTTTATCTTCTGGAATTATCTCTTGTTTAATTGTGACTGTTGTAATGGGTACTTTATGGCCTTCTTCTATTGTTTCAATTTCTGTAATTTCTTCTTCAGGGCCTTCGCGCTTCTTTATTACTCGCTTCTTCACAATTCTCTTAATCGGTTTACCTTCTTTCGTAATCACTTCTGTGATCTTAACTTTCTCTCGTAATTCGTGAATGAGGGGCTTTGCCTTCTTTGGTTTCTTCACGTCTTCAGGTAACGGATTAATTACTTCTTCTTTAGGTTTTAATTCTTTGATGTTAGCCTTCTTCACTGTGACTGTTGTTTGAGGTTTCTTACTTTCTTCTTCTATTGTTATAATTTCAGTTATTTCTTCTTCTTCGTCTACTATCGGTTTCTTGAACACCTTCTTCTTGGTTACTTTTTTAACTTTCTTGCCTGTATGAGTAACTACTTCTGTGACTTTAACTTCTTCGGGAAGTTCCTCGATAATTTCTGCTTTTTCTGGTGCTTCATACGGCAGTTCATCAATTTTATCTTCGGGAATTATTTCTTCTTTAATTGTGACTGTTGTAATGGGTGCTTTATCGCCTTCTTCTATTGTTTCAATTTCCGTAATTTCTTCTTTAGGACCTTCCCGCTTCTTTATTACTCGCTTCTTTACAATTGTTTTAATCGGTTTACCTTCTTTCGTAATTACTTCTGTGATCTTTACTTCTTCTGGTAATTCATGAATGAGGGGTTTTGCCTTCTTTGGTTTCTTCGCGTCTTCAGGTAACGGTTTAATTTCTTCTTCTTTAGGTTTTAATTCTTTGATCTTAGCCTTCTTCACTGTGACCATTGTTTGAGGTTTCTTACCTTCTTCTTCTATTGTTACAATTTCGGTTGTTTCTTCTTCTTCCTCTTCTACCGGTTTCTTGAACACCTTCTTCTTGGTTACTTTTTTAACTTTCTTGCCTGTACGAGTAACTACTTCTGTGACTTTAACTTCTTCGGGAAGTTCCTCGATAATTTCTGCTTTCTCTGGTGCCTCATACGGGAGTTCATCAATTTTGTCTTCTGGAATTATCTCTTCTTTAATTGTGACTGTTGTAACGGGTGCTTTATCGCCTTCTTCTATTGTTTCAATTTCTGTAATTTCTTCTTTCGGACCTTCGCGCTTCTTTATCACACGTTTCTTCATAATTGTTTTAATCCGTTTACCTTCTTTTGTAATTACTTCTGTGATCTTTACTTCTTCTGGTAATTCATGAATGAGGGGCTTTGCCTTCTTTGGTTTCTTCGCGTCTTCAGGTAATGGTTTAATTTCTTCTTCTTTAGGTTTTAATTCTTTGATCTTAGCCTTCTTCACTGTGACTGTTGTTTGAGGTTTCTTACCTTCTTCTTCTATTGTTACAATTTCGGTTGTTTCTTCTTCTTCCTCTTGTACCGGTTTCTTGAACACCTTCTTCTTGGTTACTTTTTTAACTTTCTTGCCTGTATGAGTAACTACTTCTGTGACTTTAACTTCTTCCGGAAGTTCCTCGATAATTTCCGCTTTTTCTGGTGCTACATACGTGAATTCATCAATTTTATCTTCTGTAATTATCTCTTCTTTAATTGTGACTGTTGTAATGGGTGTTTTATCGCCTTCTTCTATAGTTTCAATTTCTGTTATTTCTTCTGTAGGTTGTTGACGTTTCTTTATTACTCGTTTTCTGATAGTTCTTTTCGTAGGTTTCCCTTCTTCGGTTACGACTTCCGTTACTTTTACCTCTTCAGGCAATTCGTGCACAATTGGTTTTATTTTTTTGCGTTTAACTTCATCAACTTCCAAAAGCCTGGTGGTTTCTTCTTCAGGTTTCAGTTTCCTGATCTTCGCTTGTTTTATTGTGACCGTTCGTTCTGGCTTCTTACCTTCTTCCTCCACCGTAACTATTTCGGTAGTTTCTTCAAGATTTTTGTCTTTGGGTTTCTTGATAGTACGTTTTCTGATAACTTTCTTTACTATTTTCCCGGTTTCAGTTACTTCTTCCACAACCTTCACTTCTTCTGGCGATTCTTCTATAACTTCACCTAATTCTGGTGCTTGCTTTTCGGGAATTTCTTCATAAACTGTCACTTTTGTAATCGGCTGCTTATCATCTTCTTCAATAATTTCTATTTCTGTTACCTCCTGTGTGGGTTCATCTCGTTTTTTAATAACACGTTTTCTTATCACTTTCTTCTTTGGACCTTCGGGCGTTTCTTCTTCAACCACCGTAACTTCTTCTGGAACTTCATAAACTATAGGTGCTTTCGGTTTCTTTTTCTTCTTCTTTGGTTTATCCTTATCCTCAAATTCCTTGGGTTTCAGTTCGAATGGTTCTTCTGCTCTCGAAATTCCTGTTGGTTTCCCAATAGTGTCTGGTGTTTCTTCGGCATCTGGTTCTGGTTTAGGTTTCTTCCATGGTTTCAGTTTAATTTCTTCTGGTTCTTCTTCAGGTTTGGGACCTTGCTTGTACTTTAACTTAATATCCGCTGCTTCGTCTTCAGGTTTTGGTTTCGGTTTTCCTTTTTCTATTAAAATTTTCTCTACATCCTGCGGTGTTTTCTTGTCTCTCTTCTTTGGCTTACGTGGCTTTTCTTGTTGTGGTTTCTCTATATCTTCCTTTTCGAATTCGGGTTTTTCAAATTCTTCTAGATCCCGATCTACATCTTCGATATCGTGAGGTTTGAAAGGTTCCAACTCCGGTTCTTTGCCTTTCTTTTTAAGTTTCTCCTTCTTTTCGATTTCTTCGTCTTTTGGCACTTTCACCGGTTCTTCCAAAGTCGGCTTTTCGGGTTTCTCGGGTATCTTCTTAAGCGTCACCTTTTCAGGTTCCTCTTTATCATCTGGTACTTTACCTTTTCCGATCTTTAACGGTTTGGGTTCCTCCTTTTCTTCATCCGGTTTTTTCGGTTTGCGTTGGTATTTAAAAGCTTCATCTATTTCTTCGGGTTTCTTCTTTTTCAGATCTTCGAATTCGAGATCTAGTTTTTCCAAATCCGGAATGTCTTTTCCTGCATCTTTGAGTTTGCGCCGCTTAGTTTTTATAACCTTTTCAGCCTCACGCATGTTTCTTGATAATATCCCGTTATCTCTATACACTGGCTCCAACTGAGTGATTATTGGCGTTTGCATTTCCTCTCCTTTCCCTGGGAACGGGATAGGAGTGATTCTGCTCTTTAATCTGATTTTCGGTATTCTCACTTTCTTGACTTTCTTTGGAGTAGCTTGCTTTTTCTTGAGGAGCAAAGGTAAATCTTCAATTTTAACAACTTCTAGCTTTTGTGGTTTCACTTCTATCTTTTCCAATTTCATTGGTTGCAAAGGTTTTTGTTCTAGATCTTTCTTGGAAGATGTATCTTTTTCTGGTTTTACCTTTTTCGGTGTCTTGGGTTTCTCTTTAGATACCGTGACTGTGACTTTTGGCGTTTCATCTTCTACCAGCACGGTGACTATATCAGTAATTTCATCTTTGTCTCCAACTTTTTTCTTTAATTTCGTTTTCTTAATTGTTTTCTTCTTTGGTTTTCCTTTATTATCGATTATCTCGATGGTTTGAACTTCTTCTGGCAATTCTTCAACTGGTACTGTGATATCATCTTCCTTAAGGCCAGCTTCTTCAGGTGTAGTTTCGAAAACTTCAGTTACTTCCGGTTTTCCTTCTTCTTTTGTAGTTACTATATTTAGTATTTTGCCATCATCCTTCTTTTTCAGTTTTCGCCGTTTAATAACTTTTTTCTTTGGACCTTCTGGTGTTAAAGTTTCTTTTACGTCAACTTCTTCCGGATATTCCTCTAAAGTTGCAAATTCGGGTGCTTCTTCTAGTACTAAAGCTTTTTCTTTCGGAGCTGTTTTATCTTCTAGGTTTAACGGCGTCTCTCTTTGTGGTTTTCTTGTCTCAGTAACCGTTTCAATCAATGTTACTTCCGGTTTCTTATTTTCTTCTTCTACAGTGATTACGTCAGTTACTTCTTCTTTATCGCCAACCATCTTTTTAATTTTCGTCTTCTTTACTATCTTCTTCTTTGGTTTACCTTTTCCGTCGACAACTTCTACAATCTGTACTTCTTCTGGTGATTTTTCGACTAACGTAGGAACCACATCTTCAGTTATTCCCGCCTCTTCAGGCGTGGTTTCAAAGATTTCCACCGTTTTCGGTTTATCTTCTTCTTCGGTGGTTACAATATTTATTACTTTATCTTCGTCTTTCTTTATTTTTCTACGCTTAGTGATTCTTTTCTTAATTCCTTTAGGAGTTTTTACGGTTTCTTCTTTAATTTCCTCCGGATATTCTTCACAAATTATTGGAGTAACTTCTGAAACGACTTCATCCTCCTCTGGTTGTTTAACAATCTTCTTACGTTTTGGTGTCTTCTTCTTCGTTTCTGTAACTGTAACTATAGTTTCCGGTTGTTTGTTATCTTCTTCAATTGTAACTATATCCGTAACCTGCTCTTTATCTTCAACCATCTTCTTGAGTTTAGTTTTCTTTATAATTTTCTTTTTGCGTTTTCCTCCATCGTCTACGTGAATTACCGTTTGTGTTTCTTCTGGAATTTCTTCAATAATAGTAGGTACATCCTCCGGTTTTATGCCGGCTTCTTCTGGTGTACTTTCGAAGACTTTCACCTCTTCCGGTTTATTTTCTTCTTCCGTTGTAACGATGTTAATGATGGTATCTTTCTTTTTGATTCTTCTGCGCTTGACGGTTTTCGTTTTAACACCTTCCGGTGTCTTCGTTTCTTCAAGTTTAACTTCCACTGGGTACTCTTCACAAACAGTTAATTCGGGAACCATTTCTTCCATATGTGGTTCGGATTTCTCTTCGCCTACTACAGTTACAATTATCTCCGGTATCTTACCTTCTTCAATCACCGTAATAATGTCGGTGGTTTCTTTTTTATCTCCAACGGTCTTATGGATTTTAGTCTTTTTGATGGTTTTCTTCTTAGGTTTGCCTTTTTCGTCGACAACTTGGAGTATTTGTGTTTCCTCTGGTGTTTCTTGAACAGAAATTGGAATTTCAAACGCGACACCAGCTTCTTCTGGTGTAGTTTCAAACACCTCTAATGTCTTAGGTTGATCTTCTTCCTCAGTTGTTACGATGTTGATAACTTTTTCCACATCACCTAATTTCTTCTTGATCCTACGGGTTTTTGTGACTTTCTTTTTGAGGAAACCAGTTGGTGTTATCGTTTCTTCCACTCGTACCAACTCGGGGTATTCGACACACGTTGCAAATTCTGGTTCAATAATGGTTGGTCTGAATTCCTCAACGTCTTCCCCGAAAAGTTTTTCATATTTGGGAAGCGAGATGGCTTTCTGCAGCATTTCAATTCTTGCCTTGTCTACTGCTTCATTTTCATCATCGTCAGCGTATTTTGCAGCTAATGTTGGCACGAAGAGAATCTTTTCTTCCTTCTTTTTCTTCTTTATTTTCTTCGGAACCTTCTCGGTTGTTACCGAAACTGTGGTTTCTGGTTTCTTATCGTCTTCAATTACTGTTATTACTTCGGTTGTTTCTACTGTTGGCCCTTCCTTCTTTAGGAACTTACGTTTTTTGATGATTTTCCTCTTTGGTTTTTTCGTTTTCGTATCAATTTCAACGACCAGTTCTTCATCTGGAAGTTCAACAACTTCCAGTGGAACAAACGACATTTCAATTACGTCTTCGAATGTTGGGTGTTCCTCAACAGTTGCAAACACCTTTGGTATCTCTCCTTCATCCTCAACTGTCGTGATTTCCGTTGTTTCTTCCTTATCGCCTTTCTTTTCGTGGATAACGCGTTTCCTGACGACACGTTTCTTTACTTTACCATCTTTGACAACTTCCATAATCTTCACGTCTTCAGGAATTTCTTCGTATACATCTTCCTCAGGTTTCTCTGTTATGCTTACGTTGGTTTCGGGTTCTTTGCCCTCTTCTTCAACAGTCACAATTTCTATCGTTTCAATTTTACCATCTTTCTTTTTCTTTATCACCCTTTTCTTCTTTTTGACTTCTTTGGGAACTCCTTCCCAACTCATTACTTGAGTCACTTCTAGTTCTTCAGGAAGTTCGTGGATAAGCTTCGGTTTTTGCAACAATTTTTCCACGGGAATTGGTGTGGTTTCTTCTACAGGAATTTCCTCGATTGTTACTATTGTGATTGGATGTTTTCCTTCTTCTTGTACTATGACAATTTCAGTCTCCTCAATGTTTTTCCCCTTTTTGCGGCGTATAACACGTTTTTTCTTCGTTATTTCTCTAGGTCCTTCTCTAGTCAAAATTCTCGAAATCTCTACTTGCTCTGGAAGTTCTTCCGTTATGCTTGATGGTGCTTCTTCTTCTTCTATTACTTTTGGTTTTTTCGGTTTTCTCTTCTTCATTACTATTTCTTCAGTTGTTTCTTCGGGGATCTCTTCTACATTTACAGTTGTTTTCGGTTTTTTACCTTCCTCTTCGACAGTCACAATTTCTGTAGTTTCGATCTTGCCATCCTTCTTCTTCTTTATTATGCGTTTTTTCTTAGTCACTTCTTTCGGCTTGCCTTCTCTAGTAACCACTTGTGTAACTTCTACTTCTTCAGGTAATTCTTCTATAACTACTGCTTCAGTAGGTGTGACCTCTGGAAATTCCACCTCCTCTACAGGCATTTCTTGGACGATTACTGTTGTTTCAGGTGTTTTTCCTTCTTCTTCTACAGTCACTATTTCTGTCGTTTCAACCTTATTACCTTTTTTCTTTTTGATTACACGCTTCCTTTTAGTCACTTCTTTCGGTCCCGATCTCGTCATAACTTGACTCACCTCTACTTGTTCAGTTTCTTGAATTTCTACAGCTTTAACCGGTTTCTGTTTTGGAATTTCTTTGAACTCTTCTTCAGGCATTTCTTGGACAGTCACAGTTGTTTCGGGTTTCTTACCTTCTTCTTCAACAGTCACAATTTCTGTGGTCTCAATTTTGTCTCCTTTCTTCTTCTTAATAATTCGTTTCTTCTTCGTGATATCTTTAGGTCCTTCGTGGGTAATAACTTTCGTGATTTCAACTCGATCTTGTATTTCTTCAACTACGGAGGGTTTTACGAGTTTTTCTTCCGGATAATCCACAACCTCTTCTTCATGAACTTCTTTAACTGTCACCGTGGTTTCAGGTTTCTTCCCTTCTTCCTCAACAGTTACTATTTCTGTTGTTTCCACCTTATCTCCTTTCTTTCTACGAATTATGCGTTTCTTGCTAGTTATTTCTTTTGGTCCCTTCTTCGTCATTACTTGGGTCACCTCTACTTGCTCGGTTTCTTGGATTTCTTCAGCTTTAGCTGTTTTTTCTAGTGGAATCTCTGCCAGTTCTTTTTCGGGTAGTTCTTGGACAGTCACAGTTGTTTCGGGTTTCTTTCCTTGTTCTTCAACAGTCACGATTTCAGTCGTTTCAATTTTTCCTCCTTTCTTCTTTTTGATGACACGTCTCTTCTTTATAACTTCTTTCGGTCCTTCGTGGGTAACAATTTTAGTAACTTCAACCTGCTCTTGAATATCCTCAACAACAGAAGGTTTCACGAGTTGTTCTTCTGGAAATTCCTCAATTTCTTCTTCAGGAAGTTCTTTAACAGTCACAGTGGTTTCCGGTTTCTTCCCCTCTTCTTCAACCGTCACAATCTCCGTGGTTTCCACCTTGTCTCCTTTCTTCCTTCGGATGACCCGCTTCTTTTTAATCACCTCTTTGTGTTTACCTTCTCGTGTAATTACTTTTGTGGTTTCGATTTGTTCTGGTAATTCCTCAATTACGGCTGGTTTCTTCGGTATCCTTCTTTTTAGCACTATTTCTTCGGATGTTTCTTCGGGGATCTCTTCTACATTTACAGTTGTTTTCGGTTTTTTACCTTCCTCTTCGACAGTCACAATTTCTGTAGTTTCGATCTTGCCATCCTTCTTCTTCTTTATTATGCGTTTTTTCTTAGTCACTTCTTTCGGCTTGCCTTCTTTAGTAACCACTTGTGTAACTTCTACTTCTTCAGGTAATTCTTCTATAACTACTGCTTCAGTAGGTGTGACCTCTGGAAATTCCACCTCCTCTACAGGCATTTCTTGAACGATTACTGTGGTTTCAGGTGTTTTTCCTTCTTCTTCGACAGTCACTATTTCTGTCGTTTCAATCTTATCACCTTTCTTTTTTCTGATTACACGCTTCCTTTTAGTCACGTCTTTCGGTCCCCATCTCGTCATAACTTGACTGACTTCGACTTGTTCAGTTTCTTGAATTTCTACAGCTTTAACTGGTTTCTGTTTTGGAATTTCTTTGAACTCTTCTTCTGGAATTTCTTCTTGGACAGTCACAGTTGTTACAGGTTTCTTACCTTCTTCTTCAACAGTCACAATTTCTGTGGTCTCAACTTTGTCTCCTTTCTTCTTCTTAATAATGCGTTTCTTCTTCGTGATATCTTTAGGACCTTCGTGGGTAATAATTTTCGTTATTTCAACTTGATCTTTTATTTCCTCAACGATGGAGGGTTTTACGAGCTTTTCTTCTGGGTGTTGCACAACTTCTTCTTCAGGAACTTCTTTAACTGATACCGTGGTTTCAGGTTTCTTTCCTTGTTCCTCAACAGTTACTATCTCTGTTGTTTCTACCTGATCTCCTTTCTTTCTGCGTATTATGCGTTTCTTTTTGGTTACTTCTTTTGGCCCCTTCTTAGTTATTACTTGAGTCACCTCCACTTGTTCTGTTTCTTGAATTTCTTCTGCTTCAGCTGGCTTTACTGCTGGAGTCGCCTCCAGTTCATCTACGGGTGTTTCTTGAACAGTCACAGTTGTTTCAGGTTTCTTACCTTCTTCTTCTACAGTCACGATCTCCGTTGTTTCAACTTTTCCGCCTTTCTTCTTCTTGATGATTCGCTTCTTCTTTGTCACCTGTTTCGGTCCTTCGTGGGTAACAATTTTAGTAACTTCAACCTCCTCTTGAATATCCTCAACAACAGAAGGTTTCACGAGTTGTTCTTCTGGAAGTTCTTCGATTTCTTCTTCAGGAACTTCTTTAACCGTTACAGTGGTTTCCGGTTTCTTCCCTTCTTCTTCAACCGTCACAATCTCCGTGGTTTCCACCTTGTCTCCTTTCTTCCTTCGGATGACCCGCTTTTTTTTAATCACCTCTTTGGGTTTACCTTCTAGTGTAATTACTTTTGTGGTTTCTATTTGTTCTGGTAATTCCTCAATTACGGCTGGTTTCTTCCGTATCCTCCTTTTTAGCACTATTTCTTCGGTTGTTTCTTCGGGGATCTCTTCTACATTTACAGTTGTTTTCGGTTTTTTACCTTCCTCTTCGACAGTCACAATTTCTATAGTTTCGATCTTGCCATCTTTCTTCTTCTTTATGATGCGTTTTTTCTTGGTTACTTCTTTCGGCTTGCCTTCTTCAGTTTCTTGAATTTCTACTGTTTTAACTGGTTTCTGTTTAGGAATTTCTTTGAACTCTTCTTCTGGCATTTCTTGGACAGTCACAGTTGTTTCGGGTTTCTTACCTTCTTCTTCTACAGTCACGATTTCTGTCGTTTCAACTTTACCGTCTTTTTTCTTTTTGATAATACGTTTCTTTTTTGTGATATCTTTTTTCTTACCTGTCTCCGTGATCACTTGGGTAACTTCAACTTGGTCTTGAATGTCCTCGACGATTTGACCTTGAACAGGTTTCAGATCTGGCATTTCCGATATCTCTTCTTCGGGAATTTCCTTTACGGTAACAGTTGTTTCTGGTTTTTTACCTTCTTCTTCTACCGTGAGAATTTCTGTCGTTTCGATTTTATCACCTTTTCTTCTTCTGATAACTCGTTTCTTCTTCACGACTTCTTTTGGTTTGTCTTCCTTAGTAACGATCTTTGTTACTACAATTTCTTCCGGTAGCTCTTCAATTATTGCAGCCTTCTTTGGTTTGGGTTTCATTTTGAATTCTTCAATTTCTTCGTCTTCGGGTGTTTCTTGGATAGCCACTGTGGTTATTGGTTTTTTACCTTCTTCTTCAACAGTTACTATTTCTGTGGTTTCCACTTTGCCGTCTTTCTTCTTCCTTATTATTCGTTTTTTCTTCTTCACTTCTTTCGGTTTACCTTCTTTGGTAAAAAGTTGTGTGACTTCTACTTCCTCAGGTAATTCTTCTATAACCACTGCTTCGGTAGGTGTCACCTCTGGGAATTCTTCTGTTTCTTCTGTAGGAATTTCTTGAACAGTTATTGTAGTTTCAGGTTTTTTACCTTCCTCTTCTACAGTCACGATTTCTGTAGTTTCAACCTTTCCGCCTTTCTTCTTTTTGATTACACGCTTCTTTTTAGTTACTTCTTTCGGTCCCCATTTGGTCATAACCTGGCTTACCTCGACTTGTTCTGTTTCTTGAATTTCAAGAGCTCTAACCGGTTTTTCTGTTGGAATTTCTTCTAGGTCTTCCTCGGGTAGCTCTTGAACGGTCACAGTTGTTTCGGGTTTCTTGCCTTCTTCTTCAACAGTCACTATTTCTGTGGTCTCAACTTTTCCGCCTTTCTTCTTCTTGATAATGCGTTTTTTCTTTGTAACTTCTTTCGGTCCTTCCTGAGTAACTTTTTTGGTAACTTCAACATGTTCTTGTATGTCTTCGACAACGGACGGTTTAACAAGTTTTTCTTCTGGAAGTTCTTCGATTTCTTCTTCAGGAACTTCTTTAACCGTTACAGTGGTTTCCGGTGTCTTTCCTTCTTCTTCAACGGTCACGATTTCGGTTGTTTCCACCTTATCGCCCTTCTGCCTTCTGATTACTCGCTTCTTTTTGACAACATCTTTCGATTTGCCCTCTAGAGTTATCACTTTCGTAATTTCCACTTGTTCTGGTAGTTCTTCCATTACAACTTTGGGTTTCTTTGGCTTTCTTGTTTTTATGGTTATCGCTTCGGTGGTTTCTTCTGGAACTGCTTCTTCTTGTACCGTTATGGTTGTTACTGGTGTCTTCCCTTCTTCTTCGATCGTAACAATTTCTGTCGTTTCCACTTTTGCACCTCTTCGCTTCTTTATTACCCGCTTCTTCTTGGTGACTTCTTGAGGTTTATTATCGTCCGTGATAATTCTGGATACTTCTACTTCTTCGGGAAGCTCTTCGACCACTTCTGGTTTATCTTCTTCTTTTAGAATTTCTTCTACTGTAACGGTGGTTTCTGGTGTTTTGCCTTCTTCTTCTACAGTTACGATTTCTGTGGTCTCTATCTTATCGTCTTTGTTCTTTTTGATTACACGTTTTTTCTTGATGATTTGCTTAGTACCTTTTCTTACTATTTCTATTTGTTCTGGTAATTCTTCAATAATTGGTTGTGCTTTTTCCAGAGGTAGTTTGGGTAGTTCTTCTACTGTTTCTTGGATGGTTATAGTTGTTTCAGGTTTCCTCCCTTCTTCCACCATGGTTACGATTTCTGTGGTCTCCACTTTAGCACCCTTTTTCTTCTTGATTATTCGTTTCTTTTTGGTTAGTACCTTCGGGCCTTCTTCCGTTACGATTTTAGTTACGGTGATTTCTTCCGGAAGTTCTTGAAGAACTGTTGGTTTATCTTCAATTTCTTCTTCTTCTTCTTGAGGTGTTTCTTTAATGGTAATTGTGGTTTCTGGTTGTTTGCCTTCTTCTTCGACTGTTGTAATTTCTGTTGTTTCAATAACGTCACCTTTCTTTTTCTTGATGACGCGTTTCTTCTTTTTGATTTCTTTGATTTTGCCCGTGTCTTCTACGATTTCCATGATCTCTACTTGTTCTGGTAGTTCTTTTAACGTAGTGGGTTTTACGTCTGGGATTTCTTCTTCTTTTGTAGTTACTATAGTTTGTGGTTGCTTGCCTTCTTCTTCGATGGTTACAATTTCGGTTGTTTCTACTCTTCCGCCTTTCTGCTTCTTGATTACCCGTTTCTTTTTGGTGATTTCCGTTGTCGGACCCTCTTGGGTGATGACCTTGGTGACGATTACTTCTTCGGGGAGCTCCTCGACCAGTTTTGCTTTTGTCAGTTTGAGTGTTGGTAAGTTGAGTGCTTCGTCTGTGAGTTCTGTTTCTTGTACGGTGACTTTGGTGGTGGGTTGTTTACCTTCTTCTTCGGACGTTACGATTTCTGTTGTTTCTTCACGCTTACCTGTACGTTTTTTGATGGTGCGTTTTTTGGTTACGTGAGTTTTGGTGCCTTCGTCGGTTTGGATGGTGGTGACCTGAATTTCCTCGGGCATCTCCTCGACCACGTAAGGAGTAGCTTCTTCCAGAGGGGTTTCTTCGGTAACCTCGCTGATGGTGATGGAGTCTTCATCTGGTTTGTCCTTTTTGGAATCGGTTTCTTCGATCACCTCGTCAATGATGACGTCCCCGGATTCTCCTCTCTTCTTCCTGATGATGGTGCGTTTGGTGACGACCTTGGAGGCTTCGCCACCCGGCACCGATTTGAACTTTGTGATGATTTCTTCGCGCGTCTCTTCTTTGGTTTGTGTTTCGTCTCTTTTCGTGATAGGTTCGAGTACTGTGATGCTTTCATCTGGTGTGGTGATAGACTGTGTGGTGAGTTTGGCTCGTGTTGTGTGTAATGCAAGGTCATCCAAGTCACCTGCAATAGGACCATGTTAGTCACTGTGTGAACAATGTGAACAATTGAAGTCTGTTTTTGTTTTTTAGTGTCGATTGTTTGGGTTTCTCATTGTTTGTGTGTTAATTGTCGGGTGTGGGTATCGCGACCGCGGGTGACTCTACACGCGTTGGAAGCAACAAAAACCCAGAAAACTCGACGGGCGAGGCGCCCTCTCTCTCAGAAGTGTCAAAAACTCACGTGGTACTTACCTTCGGGACCTTCTTGCGACAGGACTTCTATAAGTGTCGCGTGCTCGATTTGGGATTCCACGGTTACGGGTTTCGCTCTAACGGAGGGTGTTTCCACGGGCTCAACTATTCGCATGTCACCCGTCGACTTTTGCTCTGTAACTATAACCTCGTGCTGAATCTTCAGCTCGCCGGTTCTGGCCTCGGTCATCTTCGGTTTCTTCTCGGAGAAGTCGTCGGGAAGGAAGAAGGTAACGTTTTCTTCCTTGGTCGCAGTTAGCGTTGGAACCACTTCTGATGTTGCTGTGCTACCCTTAGGTATTTTATCCCTAGTGTACTCGTCGGTGGCGAAAAGTGCCAAAGTCTCTTCAACTAACCCAATGTGTTTCGGTACGATATCAGGTGCTGCCACTTTATCTTCAGCAACACCTTTTAGAACCGTTTCAGATTCAGTTTCTTCAGCGTACACTTGCGTAACCCGAATTCCTTCCCTAACAGTTATGTCCATCTTTGCTTCTTGGGTTTCTTCTTTGGTTACCACGTACTCTCCTTCCCTTTCTTCCGTGGTTGTCACTGTTTGCTCCAAGCTTTCCAAGGGCGATTGTTTCGGTGTTCCCTTCTTCTTAGTCGGTATTTCCTCAGAAACAAATTCAGCAGTTGTCGTTAGTACCTCGATAATATCTTTCTGGGCAACTGTCTGATCTGCTATGTTAAAATCGGCTAAATCCCGTTTGATAACTTCAGGTTTGAAAGTTTCTTCTCTTTCTTCAGCTAATACTTCAATTATACTTCCGATAATTTGTCCCTTTTCCATGTCTATAGTCACTTTTTGAGCCGTTGGTTTAGCGTCAGGTTTCAATACAGTTTCAGAAGATAAAATTTCTGTCACATCTTTCATTGCCACTGTTCGATCTGTAATTGTCATCTTAGCTGAATCCTCTACCAATTTTTCCGGTTTGAACACCTCTTCTTTTTGATCAATTAAAGTTTCGGTGATTTCAACAGCTTCTTGTCCTTCTCCTAAATCAAAATCAGCTGTTTGAGGAGATGGTTTAACATCAGGTTTAAATTCATCTGCGGTTGTTAAAGTTTCAACCAACCGCTTTTGAGCAACAGTTCGATCTAAGAAGCTGAATTCAGCTACATCCTCTTTGGCGTCCTCCGGTTTGAAAACGTCCTCCTTTTGATCTGTGACAGTTTCTGTGATCATCACGGCTTTCTGTCCTCTCTCAAGGTCAACTTCAGCGAACTGAGTAACCGGCTTAGCGTCTGGTTTCAGTTCGGTTTCTGAAGCTAAAATTTCGGTTATTACCTTTTCAGCGACTGTCTGATCTATGACGGTTAAATTAGCCAAATCTCCTCTCGTTTCTTCAACTGTAAATGCGCCTTCTTTGATTTCCGTAACAGTTTCGCTAACTGTAACGGCGTGTAAACCCTTTTCTAAGTCGACTTCAGCAACTTGCGTTGGTGCTTTTACGCCTGGTGTCAATTCAGTTTCCGAAGAAAGTGGTTGAGTGACGGTTTTTTCTGCTACTGATTGTTCAGTGATAGTCATGCTGGCTAGATCTGGTTTAACCTCTTCAGGTTTAAATGTTTCTTCTTTTGTTTGGGTTGTGGTTTCCGACACAGTGATAGCTTTTTGGGCTTTTTCCAAATCGACTTCCGCTATTTGTGTGGTGGGTTTCTTATCTGGTTTCAATTCCCCTTCTGACGTTAAAATTTCAGTAACATCTCTTTCGGGAACTATTTGCTCGACGATAGTGAAACCAGCTGAATCTTGTTGGGTTTCTTCAACTTTGAAAGTTTCTTCTTTGGTTTCAGTGACTGTTTCGATGACGGTAATAGCTTTTTGAGCTTTTTCCAAGTCAACGTCAGCTGTTTGCGGTGAAGGTTTAGCGTCAGGTTTAAATTCGGTTTCAGAAATTAGTGTATCGATGATAGCTCTTTCTGGAACAATCTGTTCAGTTATAGTGAAGCTTGCGGAATCTTTCTTCGTGTCTTCAGTTTTGAAGGTTTCCTCTTTTAGATCCGTTAAGGTTTCAATTATCGTGACAGATTTCTGTCCCTTTTCAAGACCGACATCAGCAACTTGTGATACTGGTTTCATATCACCTTTCAGTTCGGATTCAGAAGTTAAAGCTTCGGTCAGAACTTTCTGGGCAACCGTTTGTTCAGAAATAGTTAAACTGGCTGAATCTGGTTTAACATCTTCACCTTTAAACGTTTCTTCTTTAACATCAGTAACAGTTTCCGACACAAGAACAGCTTTCTGACCTTTTTCCAAATCAATTTCAGCCACCCCACTTACAGGTTTAGTATCAGGCTTCAATTCAGTTTCTGAGGTTAAGGTTTCCGTTACCACTTTTTCTGCGACTGTTTGATGAATGACGCTGAAAGTAGCTGAATCACCTTTAATGTCTTCGGTCGTGAAAGTTTCTTGATTCATTTCAGCAGTTGTTTCGGTGACGGTCAGAGCTTTTTGAGCTTTTTCTAAATCGACTTCTGCAACTTGTGTTGTTGGTTTTAAATCTGGTGTGAGTGCTGATTCCGAAGTCAAACTTTCGGTTAGTACTTTTTCTGCAACCGTTTGTTCAGAAATGGTGAAACTGGCTGAATCCGGTTTAACATCTTCAGGTTTAAACGTTTCTTCTTTAACATCTGTAACAGTTTCCGACACGATAACAGCCTTTTGACCTTTTTCCAAATCAATTTCAGCCACCCCGGTTAGAGGTTTAGTATCAGGCTTTAATTCAGTTTCTGAGGTTAAGGTTTCCGTTACCACTTTTTCTGCGACCGTTTGATGAATGACGCTGAAAGTAGCTGAATCACCTTTCACGTCTTCGGTCGTGAAAGTTTCTTGATTAATTTCAGCAGTTGTTTCGGTTACGGTCAGAGCTTTCTGAGCTTTTTCTAAATCGACTTCTGCAACTTGTGCTGTTGGTTTGAAATCTGGTTTGAGTGCTGATTCCGAAGTCAAACTTTCGATTAGTACTTTTTCTGCAACCGTTTGTTCAGAAATGGTAAAACTGGCTGAATCCGGTTTAACATCTTCAGGTTTAAACGTTTCTTCTTTAACATCAGTAACAGTTTCCGATACCACAACAGCCTTTTGACCTTTTTCCAAATCAATTTCAGCCACCCCAGTTGCCGGTTTCGTATCAGGTTTCAATTCGGTCTCGAAAGTCAAAGTTTCAGTTAGAACTTTTTCAGCAACGGTTCGATGGCTTACGCTGAAAGACGCTGAATCAGGTTTGGCGGATTCCGGTACAAAAGTTTCCTGATCGATTTCAGTGGTTATTTCCGAGACGGTTAGAGCTTTCTGAGCTTTTTCTAGATCGACTTCTGCAACCTGCGCAGTTGGTTTTATATCAGGCTTCAGCTCAGTTTCCATAGTAAGAATTTCAGTTACTACCTTTTCAGCAACCGTCTGATCGATGATGCTGAAATCAGCTGCATCTTTTTTGGTATCCAGAGGTGTGAATTTATCCTCCTTCATTTCGGTTATTGCTTCAAATATAGTCAGAGCTTTTTGTGCCTTTTCGTGGTCAACTTCAGCTATTTGAGTATCTGGGGTCAACTCTGGTTTAAAGTCGGTTTCGGAAGAAAGAATTTCAGTCAACGATTTCTCTGCAACTGTTTGCTCCGTGATTCTGAAAATTGCGGAATCTTTCTTAATTTCATCTGGACTGAAAAAATCTTCTTTGGCTTCAGGTAGCACTTCAGTGATGGTGACAGCTTTTTGAGCTTTCTCTAACTCGACTTCAGCAGTTTGTGTAATCGGTTTGCTGTCAGGTTTTAGTTCGGTTTCTGCCGTTAAAACTTGCGTAACGTCTTTTTGGACAACAATTTGTTCTGTTACAGTGAACGTGACTGAATCTTTTTTGACTTCATCAGGTTTGAAAAGGTCTTCCTTCAGATCGGTGAAAGTTTCAGTGATTATCACAGCTTTCTGACTTTTCTCTAAATCTACATCAGCGACTTGAGGTGTTGGTTTGGTGTGAGGTTTCAGCTCCGTTTCAGATATTAAGATTTCTGTTATATCCTTTTCTGCAACAGTCTGCTCGGTTATGCTGAACTTAGCTGAATCCGTCTTGGCGTCATCCGGTTTCAAAGAGTCTTCCTTCATTTCTGTTAAAATTTCTGTGATGGTAATAGCTTTTTTAGCTTTTTCCAGATCGACTTCCGCGGTTTGTGCTGTAATTTTTGTATCAATTTTCAACGAGGATTCAGAAGACAAGATTTCAGTAACATCTTTCTGCGCGACGGTTTTTTCGGTTACGCTGAAACTAGCTGATTCCTTTTTGATGCCTTCCGGAGTGAAAGTGTCTTCTTTCATTTCGGTTAGAGTTTCAGTAACAGTCAGCGCTTTTAGTTCCTTTTCTAAATCGGATTCAGCAACTTGCGTTGTTGGTTTGGCTTCAGTTTTAAATTCAGCTTCCGAACTTAGTATTTCGGTTAATGTTCTTTGTGGAGCTACTTGTTCGGTGATACTGAACTCTGCCACGTCCTTTTTGACATCTTCTGGGCTGAATCTGTCTTCTTTCATTTCAGTTAATGTTTCGGTTATGGTTACAGCTGTTTGACCTCTTTCTAAATCCACTTCAGCCGTTTGAGTGGAAGGTTTTACGTCGGGTTGCAGCAAAGTTTCCGAAGTCAGTATTTCTGTAACTACTTTTTCAGCTACTCTTTGATCTGTAACGCTAAAGTCAGCCAAGTCTTTTTTGAGGTCTTCGGGTTTCAGCAAGTTTTCTTTCAGTTCTGTTAAAGTTTCAGTAATCATCAGTGCTTTTTGACCTTCAGTCATATCAACCGAAGCACTTTGAGTACTCGGTTTTACTTCAGGTTTAAATTCGCTTTCTGAACTGAGGACTTCGGTTAGATCTTTCTGTGCCACCGTTCGTTCGGTAACGCTGAATTTAGCTAGATCCTTCGGGATAGCATCTGGACTGAAAATATCTTCTTTGGCTTCACTCAATACTTCAGTTATAGTGACCGCTTCTTGTCCTTCTTCTAAATTAACTTCAGCACTTTGCGAATCTGGTTTTGAGTCAGCTTGCAACAAGCGTTCTGACGTCAAAATTTCAGTAATTTTCTTTTCAGCCACGGTTTGCTCTGTAATGCTGAAGGCAGCTCTATCTTTCTTGGTATCTTCGATGTTTAAAGTATCTTCTTTTGTTTCCGTTAAGGTTTCAGTTATAGTTAAAGCTCTCTGGCCTTTCTCTAAATCGACTTCAGCGACTTGCGCTGACGGTTTGGTATCAGGTTTCAGTTCGATTTCAGATGTTAAGATTTCCGTGATGTCCTTGTGTGCTACACTTCTGTCTACAACACTGAAGCTTGCGATGTCATCTTTAACGGTTTCAGGCGAAAGGTTACTTTCTTTCTGTTCGATTAAGGTTTCAGTGACAGTTACCACTTTTTGTGCTTCTTCCAAAGTGACAGAAGACGTTTGACCACTTGGTTTTGTATCGGGTTGAAGCAACTCTTCCTTTTCAGTTACAGTTTGCTCTGATATTTCAACTGTTTCGAACAGGCACTGAGTTTGTTCGCCTAAAGCCTCTTTAGGTTTTTCGGTATCGTAATCTACCACGTCTTCAGATACTAATGTTTCAGTTAACGTAAGGGTTTCGTAGGGAAGCAGTTCTTCGTCAGCTTTCGACGCGTCGGGCATTTCTTTCTTTCGGAAATCATCTTCTTTAGTCTGAACCATAACTTCTGTTACGCTAATATGTTCTTCTGGTAAGATATCTTTGTGGGCTTGTTTGAAATCGACCGGTAAGGTTTCGAAGATATTTTCTGATTCGCCCACTATGATTTGTCTAGTTTCTACGCCTTCTAGATTCGTTTGAGTGATCTCTATTAGTTCTTTCTTGGGAGGTTCACGTTTTAGTTCTTCGGGTGCTAGTTGGGATTCAATTTCAAATTTCTGTGCGGTTTCTTGAGGAATTATGTCTGGTATGGCTTTCTTGCTATCCATTTCGAACTTTTCGAGGATTTCTTTCTCTCTTTCTTCACCTACAGTGACAGTGACGTTTACTGATTTGATTTCTTCGATATCAACGTTTGCTATTTTCATATCTAGTTGCATTTTTTCGATAAACTCTCCTTCAATTTCGTGGACGGTTTCTTCTTTTCTTACAATTCCCTCTAGGGTATCTTGCACGATGTTAGCTGAGGTCTTCGGTTTTTCTTCTGTTGAAAGATCGGTGAAGGTGTCGCTGAGAAGAACGACAGATTGTTCAACTGTTCCCAGAGTGTTTATGTCGGTTTCTGCCTTTTGGGGGTTCAGTTTGAATTCTTCCATCGCTTCTTCGGTGGTTGAAGAAAGGGTTTCTGTAACCAAAACGCTTCTCATTTCTTCAATGTTCGTTTCAGCTTCTTTGGTGACCGGTTGAAATTTCTCGTCAAATTCTTCTTCGGTTTCAGCTGATTTCGTCACAGTTTGAACGATGCTTTGAAGTTCATCGAACGTTTTCTCTGCCGTTACTTCAGTTGGTTTGTCAAGAAATAATTCGGCAGGTCTCATTTCAGTTAAGGTTTCTGTGGTTTCAGCTATTTTACTTCCCGTTATATCAGATACAGCTTTTACGGTATCAGGCATAAGTTCAGTTTCGAAAATATTTTCTTGGTCTGTTGGTTGCACTTCAGATACCGTAATTCCTTTGGTTTCTTCTATTGAGACATCTGCTGATTTTTTCACCACCTTTAAGTCAGGTATGAATTGATCTTCAGTTTCTCTGATGATCGGCTGTACTTGAGAGATGGATTCAAACGAAGACAGTTGAAGATTCGCCGTGGTTGTTTCCATGGTTATGTGTGCAATCTCTTCTTTGGGATAGTCTTGAAGAAGGATCTCCAATTTTTCCGCTACCTCTAAGGCGTCAATATTAGGCGATGCTTTCTTATCATCGGGTTTCGTAACGTCGAATTTCTCTTCGGTTTCTTGGGTGACAACTTCAGTTACGTTCTGAACTGATTTTCCCACCTCGATATTGATTTGGGCATCAAAAGTTTCTGGTTGAAATTTCTCAGTGAATTCAGTTTCTTTTTCTTGAACGATGCTTTGGGAGATAGTGAGAGTGTCCAGAAGATCTTGCGTCTGTTTTCCATGTTCAGATTTGGGGATGGTAACACTGAATTTATCTGGGAACTCCGATGTTAGAGTTCTTTCTTGTTGCACAACCTGTTGCAGTGCGTCAACACCAACAGATGCTTTTTGACCTTGAGGATGGACAACATCTTTAAATGTGTCCTCGGAATCACCTAGGATGACTTTAGAAACAACAGTGCTGTGTTGTTCCTGTATGTTTACAGCCGCAGACGAGAGATTAGGTTTATCTTCATCCGGTAAATGATCTTCAGTTTCGGTTGCTACCACCTGCGATTGTTGAAGGGATTCGTGTGGTGATTGAAGTTTTTCAGCTTGGGCTTCGACCGGTTTGGTTTCGGTGAACGTTTCAGCAGCTATATTTGGAGTAATTTCATATTTACTGGCCACTGGATTGAGATCAATCACATCAGTGACCGGTTGTTTTGTTTCTGGTTTCTCATCAGGTTTTAAACTGGTTTCACTTTCTTCGGTCACAACTGATTGAACAATAAGACCTTTATCCACATCGAATTCAACCGTGGCTTGCTTAGTTTCTGGTTTTATGCTTTCCACTATATCGCCTTCAAGTTCAGATGGTTGAATTTCAGTTAGAACAAGCGTCGACAATGGAGAAACATCTGGTTGAGCTGAAGCAGTGAGAGGTTGAATCGTTTTCAACGTTTCGGGAACGTCGTTGCAAACGATTTCAGTTTGTTGTAGATGCTTGATGGTCGTTACGTCCACTTGCGCCTTCTCAGAAACTGGTTTTAGATCACCTTTATAATCTGATTCGACGTCACCACTGGTGATTTCCGTAATGGTGATGCTTTGACCTTCTTCGAAATCAACGTTAACAGTTTTCTTATCTGGAACATCTTCTTGAAGTGGCTTTTCTGATTCTCTCACCTGCGGTATAGATTGGGTGATACCTTCAATTGTTTCTTGTTCAACGCTAGCTTGATAACTAGTAAACTGCACGTCTTCAGTTTTGCCTAAAGACGTGTCTGGTAATGTAACGGCGCTTTCAGCAACTTGTTGTGAAAGGATGGTGGTTGTGGCTGTTTTTCCTTCAGGTTTCTCGTCTGTTGTATAAACGTCTTCTTTATCCTGTGGGGTGACTTCAGCAACTGTTGAAGATATCTTTTCTTCAAACTCCACTATGGCTATCTTCGTGTCAGGTTTTGTGTCAGGTTTGAATGCTGATTCAACCTCTCCTGGCGTCAATTGAAGATGCTCAACACTTTGTAGTTCTGATAGCCCGACTGTCGCTTCTGCTTTAGTTGGAGATTCCCTACCTACTTCAGCTAGCGAGTCACTTATTTCCGTTTCTTGTACTTGAGCACTGGTGTGCGGTAAAATGTCTGATTCAGCTTGTATTGCTTCGGGTTTTTCTTCTTCGAACGCTTGCTCAGTTTCAGCTGTCGTCACAGACGTTACACTGACTCCTTCGCCAAGTAAGATTTCCGACGAAGCAGTTTTGAAATCTACTGGTTTGTCCTCGAAGTCACCCTCCTTTTCTGATACCAAAACATCGCTGCGTGTGATTGTTTCCAGTAAATCCCTACTTGATTCGGCAATCACCGTATCAACCGGAGTATCTTTAAAATGCTTTGTTGTGTCATCAGTGATGACAAGGGATTTCGTAGCTACTGGATGTGATGTGATATCAGGTTTTCCTTGAGCACCTTCAGGAAGCACGAGTTCTTCTAATAACCGCTCTTTGTCTATTGTTTGTGTTTCTATCACGTTGATACTTTGTCCCTCTTCGAAAGTGATCGAAGTTTGTTTTGCATCCGGCTTCACAAAAGCGACTTGTTGATCTTCTTTCTCTCCTAACGTTAACTCCAACTTGGTCACATAATGTTGCAAGTCTTGTTGGGTTTGTGCAACATCCGTTTCAGGTACTTTTGTTGTAAAATCTCCAACGTTACCGCTTGGTAACACTTCTTCTTTAACGGCAACTTCTCTGGAAGTCACGTTAGTTTCGGCGGTTTTTTCTTCAGGCTTATCTTCGGGCTTTAGCGTTTCGTCCTTTTCACTGGTTACAACTTCGGTGACCGATATTTCAGAAATTGGTAAAACGTCGACGTTAGCTGATTTCTTGTTGGGCATGACATCAGCGGTTAGTTCTTTTTCGATGTCTGTGACGTTAGCTTCAGTGACTATAAGTTCTTGTAACGGCCTAGCGTACTTTTTGGCTTTCCCTGTTATCAATTCAGGTTGTTCCAGTTCTTCGGCGTGGCTAACGGTTTCGTGTTCCATTTTGCTGATAACTTCTTGGGTTTGAATGCCTGTTCCAGCGAGAACACCTTGCGGTGCTACCTCAGGTGTTAAATCGGTTTCTTTTTCATGAAGGACCACTTCAGAAACCTGTTTGTTGACGTTGCCTTCAGTTAGATCAATTTGCGCCTGTTGGATATCGGGAAGGATGGTTAAGATATCTTCTTTCTCCTTTTCTCCAGTTTCCAACTGGATTACTTGAATTCCTTCCAAAGTAGTTTGTTCTGGTTTCGCTTGAGCCAAATCAGGTTTGTGTTCAGGAAGAACGTCAGGCAATAAGTTAGGTTGGATCTCGGTGGTACTTGCTATAACTTGACCTTCGATATTTTTGGTGGCTTGCTGTTGAGCTGGTAAATCACCTGGGGTGTACAATTTTTCTTTTTCGTCTGTTAAGACTTCGCTTACTCTTACGGTTTCTATTTCGTCAATTTTCAAATCAGCTGTTCTGCCTTCGGGTTTTTCTGAATCATATCCGTGGACACCCTCGCTTGTAACTGTTTCTGTAACAGTGGTTTCTTCAAATGTAGTTTGGGTTTTCTCAGCGGTCACGCCAAGGGATTGTTCATCAGAAAGGCTTCTGGTGATACTGGAAGATTGTACTTCTTCAACCATGCTGATTGGTAACACATGTGTCGGTACTTGTTTTCCCTTAGACGTGTCGGGTAATTCGAACGGTTTCAATTCAGATTCTTTCTCCATGTCTTCTGCTTGAGTTATGTGTACTTCTGTTTGCTTGGTAAAAGAGGTGCTGACTTTCTGAGCCGTTTGTTCCACTTCTTTGTAAACAGCTTCTTTTTCAGTTGGTTGAGTTATTGTCGTTTCCTGTGCTTCGTGTGGTTGTAAGACTTTTGAAGCTTCTTCGGTTTTATAACTTAGTTTGTCGATAAACTCTGATGGATAGTAAGAAGGTTGAACCTCCTCAACACTTATCGTTTCCGTTGGGCCGATGCTGCTCTCTGCCACAGCCTGCGTTGGTTTCCTATGAGGAACAAACTCGCCTTCAGCCTCTTGCAATAAAACGATACTTTGATCGGTGACGTCCAAGCATGTTATCAAGGTTTCGGCTTGTCGGCTTTCTGGTCGTTCTTCAGGCGAAAAATCTCTATCGGTCTCAGAGACGACAGTCTGTGAAGCAATTATCGATTCTCTAGTTAAGATATCCAAGGTCGCTCTCTGATGTTCAATTTCCTCCAGTTTGATTTCGGTCTGCTGTTTCTGATAGTCCACGCCGGTCACCACTACGCCTTCTGATGTTACGAAATCAGCGGTGGCTCTGGATTTAACCGGCTGGGGCTTCCCTTCAAACGCAGATTCTTTGTCTTCCAATTGGGTTTCTGTGACGATTATGCTTTCTCCAGTTGTCAAGTCGACTTCGGCTTTTTGTCCTGAAGGTAACCTTCCCGGTACGAACTCGCCCTCGAGTTCAGGCGCTACGAGTTCTGATGCAATTATTTGGCGTTGGGAAATGATGGTTTTGTGCGCAACTTCAGTCGGTACGAACGCTTCTGGTAGATGTTTTCCAGGTTTGGTTTCGCTTATTACTTCTTCGATTTGTACTGATTCGCTGGTGCTGATATCTACTTTTGGTTTCGCCGGTATCGGTTTGGTTTCCTCGAATTTGCTTACGAAGTTGCCCTCGGTTATCTCTTCGATTGTAATACCTTCTTTGGTTGTGAATACTGGATGACCCTTTACTCCTGCCGGGGTTTTGAAATTTTCAAAATCAGTCTCCCTTTGCTGCACCTCAAGTTCTGATACAGTCTTTGCTTCTTGTGGGAGAATCAGAATGTTTGCAGTATCAGTTTTTTGTTTAGTTTCCAGTATTTCTGATGGGATGTCAGTACTTTGAACAACACTGACTGAAACGCCTTCTGTTAGCTCGACGTTCTTTGCGGCAGTTGCAGTGGTGGGTTTGAATTCTTTATCAAACATTCCTGGAAGCGCTTGTACGGTCTGTTCCGTTACTTGGAAGGTTTCAATAGAATCAATTGTTCTATCAGCCATTTGGGTTGTTGGTTTTATTTCATCTTTAAATTCCTCCCTTTCACCAGTAATGGTTTCAATACTTGTTACAGAAGTAAAAGGTAATAAATCTACGCTTCCTTTACTTTCTTCAATCTTCCCTGGAGCTATTCTTGTCAGATGTGTTTCTGATACGATTTCACTAACTTCTGAGGATGTACTCAAAGCAACCTGTTTTTCTGAAGGTATCATCGGCAGTGGTTCGTATTTCACAGAAGTTGTTTCAGGCACTACTTCTTCAATTGTTAAAGACTGAACAGAGTCTATATTGACACTGGGAAATTCTTCAGTTGGTTTCAAAGTATCGAAGGTTTCTTCTTTGGTTTCCTCACGTGTTTCCTCAACAGTAACACTTTGTTTTGTCGTATAGCTGGTGTCAGCTTGTACGCCTTTCGGTGAAGTAAATGTATCGAAATCTCTTTCTTTCTGCGATGATACAGTTTCTGTTATAGATTTCGCTTCTTGTGGTAAGATAGACATTGTGGCTGTATCTTGGGAAGTTTCTTCTTTGATAAGCTCCGTCGGCATATCAGAAGATTGAACTTCGCTGACCGATACGCCTTCTGTGATCTCAAGATCGGTACTTGCTTTGAACGTTGACGGTGTGAATTTCTTATCGAAGATCCCTGGTATGGCGTTTACAATTTCTTCTGATACTTGCAGTGATTCCAGAACATCAATGCCTTTGGTAGCTTGATACGTCTTAGATTTTATTTTATCCTTTTCCTCCTCTTGCTCTATGGTGACCGTTTCCTCTCTTGTCACAGCTGAATGCGACAAAATCGTCATCGTACCAGAGACTTCCTCTGAAGATTCTGTTAACATTTGAGTTACTCGTCCCGTGCTTAATGCTTCAGCAGTAACAGTCGCCGTTTCAAGGGGTAGCTGCCTTTCAGTTGGACCAATGGAACCAGGAATATATTCCCCTTCTTGAGTTGCTGAAACTACCTCTTCAACAGTGATGGATTCAACAGGACTTATAGCCATTTCCGGCATAGAAAGTGTTGGACGTGGTACGTCCAACATTTCTTCACTTACTGTACTCGAAGTTTCTTCAATTATAATACTCTCTTTAGTCGTATAACCTGGCATAGCTTGGACAGACTTGGGTTTTATAAATTCGTCAAATTCCGTTTCCTTCTGAGATACCTCCACTTCAGAAATGGATTTAGCTTCCTTTGGAAGAATATCCATGGTAGCAGAATCAACTTTTGTATCTTCAGTCGTAAACTTTGTTGTTAAGTCCGAAGACTGCACTTCACTTACAATTATACTTTCTGTTGTTTGTAGATTCTTGGTGGCTTTATAAGAAGCCGGTTTGAATTTGGTGTCGAATATTCCAGGAACGCTTTCAGCGTTCTGTTCTGAAACTTCCAAGGTTTCTAATAACTCCATAGTTTTCTTAGCTTGCTGAGTGGTCGGCTTCATATCAACTTTAAATTCCTCCTTTTCACTTGTTATGGTTTCTTCCTCAGTTAAAGCAGTGTACGGCAACAAATTGATAGAGCTGGTGCATTTTGTTTCACCACCAGATAGAATCTGCGTGACTCTTCTGGTTGCAATTGTTTCTGATGTTTCGGAGGATGTATGCAAAGGCATCTGTTTTTCTGCAGGAAATACCATTGGTTTAACAATCCCTAATTCGTCTTCATCGATCACTTCTTCTTCTTCATCTGGTCTTCTGGCTTTGATGACTTTTTTGATAATTCTCTTTTCTCCACCTTCTTCCTCGATTACTTCTACGATTTCTTCGATCTCAACTTTTATCTTTTCTGGTTTTTTAATTTCTTCAACTTTAGTTTCGATCACTTCCTCTACTTCACTTCTTCCTTTAGTTCTCTTTTTGATCTTTTTAATTTTAGTTTCTTCGATTTCTTCTACTGGTTTAGGTGCTTTTTCCTCTTCTTCTACTATTTCTTCAGTTTCTACAATTTCTCCTTTATCACCACGTTTCCTGATTTTTGTAACCTTTTTCTTTACACCAGTAATTTCAACTGTTTCGACAACTTTTTCTACTGGTTTAGTTTCTTCAATTAACTCTACTGGTTTGATTTCTTCAGGCATTTCCCTTGGAAGTTCTTCAGTTATTTCAGTGATCTCTACTCTGTCTTCAGCAAACATTGGTCTTTCTTCTTCCTCAACTTCTTCTGTTTCTATTATTTCTCCTTTATCACCCACACGTCTTATTTTCCGAATTTTCTTAGTCCTGGTTCTGGTTTCTTCTATTTCTACTCTGCTCTGTTTAAGCTCTTCGACTTTTTCGACAGGTTTGATTTGTTCTGGTTTAAATTCTTCGATTTCTTCGGTGATATCTGTAATCTGCACGCCTTCTTCGGGAAGAAGAAGTTGTGGACCTTCTTCTTCAACAACTTCTTCAGTTTCAACTATTTCCCCTTTGTCTCCACGCCGTTTTATCTTCCGCACTTTCTTCTTTTTGATTACAGATTCTTTAATTTCCTCAACTTTTTCGATTGGTTTTGTAAGTTCTTTGATTTCTTCGGTCACTTCCGTCACCTCAACTTTCTGTTCTTTTGGTTTTTTAATTTCCTCAGTTACCTGCGTTTCGACAACTTCAACAATTTCTTCCCTTCCCCATCTAGTTTTCTTAACCTTCTTCGGCTTTTCTTCTGGTTTAGGTTTTTCTTCTTCCGTTATCTCGATTATTTCCTCGATTTCTTCCTTCTTTCCTGGTTTCTTAATTTTCTTGATTTTTTTCACAATCACTGTTTGCTTATTTTCTTCAACCGTCACAATAGGTTTCTCTTCAATTATTTCCACACCTTCTTCAGGCTTTTCTTCAATTGGTTTGGGCCCTTCTTCGTCTATTACCTCTTCAGTTTCTACCACTTGGCCTTTATCATTCCTGCGTTTAATTTTCCTGATTTTCTTCCTTCGGACTTTTTTCTCTTCCGTTACTTCTGTTATTTCTTTTGGTTTTTCCTCTTCAGCTGGTTTTATCTCTTCTGGTTTCTTCACTTCTTCAATTATTTGTGTTTCGACAACTTCTTCAACTCCTTTCCGCCGCCATCTAGATCTTTGGGGTTTCTTAGGCTTCTCTTGCTCTTTCGGCTTTTCTTCTTCTTCCGGTTTTTCTTCTTCGATTATTTCTTCTATAATTTCTTCAACCACCTCCTTTTTACCGGGTTTCTTAACTTTCTTAACTCTCTTTATTATAGTTGTTTGTTTGTTTTCTTGCACAGTGACAACAGGCGCTTCTTCAATTATTTCCACGCCTTCTTCTGGCTTTTCCTCTTCAATTGGTTTCGGTCCTTCTTCGTCTATTACCTCTTCAGTTTCTACCACTTGGCCTTCATCATTCCTGCGTTTTATCTTCCTGATTTTCTTTCTTCGGACTTTTTTCTCTTCCGTTAATTCTATTAATTCTTTTGGTTTTTCCTCTTCAGCTGGTTTTATCTCTTCTGGTTTCTTCACTTCTTCAATTATTTGTGTTTCAACAACTTCCTCAACTTCTTCCCGCCGCCATCTAGATTTTTGGGGTTTCTTAGGCTTCTCTTCCTCTTTGGGCTTTTCTTCTTCTTTCGGTTTTTCTTCTTCGATTATTTCTTCTATAATTTCTTCAACCACCTCCTTTTTACCGGGTTTCTTAATTTTCTTAACTTTCTTTATTATGGTTGTTTGTTTGTTTTCTTGCACGGTGACAACAGGCGCTTCTTCAATTATTTCCACGCCTTCTTCTGGTTTTTCTTCAATTGGCTTGGGACCTTCTTCATCGATTATTTCTTCGGTCGCGACAATTTCCCCTTTGTCGTCTTTACGTTTAATTTTTCTAATCTTTTTTCTTCGTATCGTTTTCTCTTGAATTACTTCGGTCACTTCTTTAGGTTTCTCTTCTACAATAGGTCTGATTTCTTCTGGTTTTTTGATTTCTTCTACCGGTTTTGCTTCTTCCGGTTTCTTAACTTCTTCTACCACTTGCTTTTCGACCACTTCTTCAACTTCTTCTCTTCCCCATCTAGATTTTCTAATTTTCTTTGATTTTTCTTCTATTGGCTTTATTTCTTCAGGTTTTTCTTCTATTGGCTTTATTTCTTTAGGTTTTTCTTCTATTGGCTTTATTTCTTCAGGTTTTTCTGCTATTGGTTTTATTTCCTCAGGTTTCTTAATTTCTTCAATTACCTGCTTCTCGACGATTTCTTCGACTTCGTCTCTTGTCCATCTAGATTTTCTAACTGCTTTTGGTTTTTCTTCTTCTTCGGGTTTATCTTCTTCGAACGCTTTTTCCTTTTCAGTTGGTTTTATTTCTTCGGGTTTTTCGATTTCTTCAATCACTTTTGTTTCAATGACTTCCTCTTCCTCTTCGCGTCGCCATCTAGATTTACGAGGCTTCTTCGGTTTCTTTTCTTCTATCGGTTTCTCTTCTTCTTTCGGTTTCTCTTCTTCTTTTGGTTTCTCTTCTTCTTTTGGTTTTTCTTCTTCTATAATCTCCGTAATTTCCTCGACTACTTCTTCCTTGAAAGGCTTCTTAATTTTCTTGATCCTCTTCACTATTGTTGTTTGTTTATTTTCTTGTAGGGTCACAACGGGTGCTTCTTCAATTATTTCTATGTCTTCGTCTGTTTTTTCTTCGACTGGTTTAGGACCTTCTTCCTCCACAATTTCTTCAGTCTCAAATATCTCCCCTTTGTCGTCTTTGCGTTTGATTTTCCTGATCCTCTTCTTGCGTATTGTCTTCTCTTCGATAAGCTCGGTGATTTCTTTGGGTTTTTCTTCTTCAATAGGTTTCGTTTCTTCAGGTTTTTTAACTTCTTCAATTACTTGCTGTTCGGTTACTATTTCATCTTCTTCTCTCTTCCATCTGGATTTTTTAACTTTCTTCGGTTTCTCTTCTTCTTCAGGCTTCTTTTCTTCTATCGGTTTTATTTCTTCTGGTTTCTTTATTTCTTCCGGTTTCTTCATTTCTTCTATCACTTGCTTTTCGACGACTTCTTCAATTTCTTCTCTTCCCCATCTAGATTTTCTCACTTTTTTTGGTGTTTCTTCTACGGGTTTTTCTTCTTCTTTAGGCTTTTCCTCTTCTGTTATTTCTATAATTTCTTCTATCTCCTCTTTCTTCCCTGGTTTTTTGATTTTCTTGATTTTTTTGATAATTGTTGTTTGCTTATGTTCGTCAACTGTCACTATTGGTTTTTCCTCGATGATATGAACTCCTTCTTCAAGTTTTTCCTCGATTGGTGTTGGGCCTTCTTCGTCGATTATCTCCTCGGTTTCAACTACCTCCCCTTTATCACCCTTACGTTTTATTTTACGAATCTTTTTCTTCAGTGGCTTTTTAGGTTGCTCCTCTTTGGGTTTCTCTTCTTTGGGTTTTTCGTCTTTAGGCTTTTCCTCTGTGACTGTTTCTTCGATTATTTCTTCGATTTCTTCAACTCTCTTACCTGGTCTTTTAACCTTTTTAACTCGCTTTTTAACTATCTTTTGGGCTGTAGCTTCAATAATGACTGTTGGCTTTTCTTCAACGATTTCTACGTCTTCTTCAGGCTTTTCTTCTGTACCTTCTTCGTCGACGAATTCTTGAGTTTGGGTTACCTCACCTTGATCCGTGGTTTTGGTGGTTATCTTCTTGAATTTCTTCTGCTGGGGAGCTCTTTCTGGTTCCTCTTGTGGCTTTTCTTCAGGTTTTTCTTCAATGAATTCTTCAATTATTTCTTCAACTGTTTGCTTCTCCCAAGGAGTTCGGGGTTTTTTGATACGTTTAATTTTTCTCGTCTTTTTGATGATTTTGGTTTCTTCTTCTTCTACTTTTTCTTCTGGTTTTAGTTCGGTTATAGTTACAGATTTTTCGTCGACGGGTTTTGTGGTTGTCTGGGGTTTTTCAGTGTCCTCTTCGACTGGGATCAATTCTGTGAAAGTGTATCAATTGTTTTGGCTACTATGTGTTTTTACGAAATATTTACACCTAATTTATTTGATGCCTACTACGATAGCCGCGATTTTTTAAAAAAGAATCGTGAGTGTATTAGAGAGCACGGTGTCAAGCGTTAAAACGCCATAGAGGGGGTGGGGCTGGGGGAGATGTCAGAATATAAGAGGGGGACGGTCAAACTAGTGGCTGTAAGTGGTAGTTTTTAAGAGTTATAAGTATATAAGTATTCTATGTGCGTTGTGCGTTAAGAGTAATGGAAGAATGTAGATATATACATGAGCATGTATTTTGAGATAAAACACAAAACTCTTTTGTACAGCACAAAACACAAGACAGAAACAACTCACCTGAGCGAAATGGCTGCTGATAGAAGCACGAAATAATCACAAAAAGCACTATTTATATGCGAAATAAAAGAGAATCGGCAAATAAATTTTTTGGCGTTAGCAGAGCCAACAGAAGCACAGCGTTTAGGAGAAAGAAACTGTTAAAAATCGCGTGATTTACAAACGAATTCAAAGGTGCTCACGAAATAAAAATATTTTAAAATCTTCAAAATGGGATACCAAAAAATACTTTCATAAAGAAACTACTGACCCTTCACAGAAATTATAGAGAATTTAGAAAACTTCGTTTAACTTAATGATACATAAGCCTAACTCTTAAATCTACATGAGTATTATTGGTAACTTTTCTGCTGTGAATGTAACAAGTTGTGAAAATTATGATTACTTTTTTTATTTAGTGTTTTTTATAGTAACTTAATATTAAGGTTTATATATATATTATCACATTATTTAATTAAAAATTATATGTTTTTGGATGTATAGTGGTCTTCAAGCAAAGAAAGCTATAGCGGACGATGAAATAAAATATCACAAAATCATATAATTTCTTCACAAGATAATTTAAGTATACGCAGCTAAGCTAGCAAGAAAATAATTTAAACAAACAAAAAAGACAGGCCAGTTTGGATTGTTACAAAGCTCAGATGTTGAACTTAATGAAAAATGATTTTATGCTGTAAATAATGATGGAGTGAGGAAATTGAAGAAAATGCAAGGAAAAAGTAAATAATTAGGGTAAATGTAAATATAAAGCAAAAGGGTGCATTATCAGCTAAATCTTCTAGAATATTAATTAAACTTGATGTCTGATTTTCGAGTCAACAAAAGAATGTGCAATGAATAAATAAACAAGGGGATAATATACGGGGATGGCCCTTAAGTAATGGTGCTTAAGTGCTTTGGTAAAATTTTTCTCTTAATCAAAGAGTTGCTATTAGAAGAAATATACGATATTAGAATCAGTTTAAAACAGTTTTGAGAGAACTTTTTGACTCCGTTTTAATTTTCTTTTCCTAACCGTAGGTACACCTAACCGTAAGTATTAGTCATTATTGAAATTAAGAAAACAATGTGTTTAAATATCAATATGTTGTTACTTTAAACAGATACTTTTATCCTTCATCTCCAAAATTAAATTTTTTTATTAAACTATTCTCTGATATTTTAATATTAAATATATTATATTTTTCATATTATTAATAATATCTTTAATAACATCAATATTTATAATTGCTTTAAGACATCCATTATGCATTGGAAATACAGTACTAATTCAAACAATTATTATTTCCTTAACAACAGGATTTTTTAATATAAATTATTGATACTCACACATTTTATTTTTAAATATAGTTACAGGAATACTAGTCTTATTTATCTATATAACTAGTATTGCATTTAATGAAATATTTTTACCTTCCATTAAATTAATAATAATAAGATTACTTATTATAATAATTATATTTATTATTTATATAAATTTAGAAAACTACTATATAATTATTAATAATATATAAGACATTAATAAAAATAATTTCACTTTATCTTTAAATAAGTACTTAAATTTTATGTAGAGCAACTAAGACATATAGTAAACCAGTTTTTAAAAAGTTTGAAATTTATGAATCAATGACGAGAAATGAAACTTATTGTGCAACTGCAGCAATATTTTGGAAAATCGAATTTTCATAATTAGACTTATGCGATAATGTTCATACTTCATTAACCATTAGTTGAGATATTGAACTTTTCAGAAATTCACCCGGAAAATTCCCCAGAAATTCTTACATACATTCCTTACAAAATTGAATTTTGAAACTTTAAATGTTAAAAAGCGATCTTTTTAAATGGCACCAACCAAATATTTTTATCTTATCGAATGTAGAATTAAAATCCTCGTTAAACGGTGTTAGGTCTCCCTATACCTAAAATGTATCCTTTTCCGATTATTTAAGGATTTTCGAGCTTTTGTTTCAAAAACGATCCTTTGACAATACATTGATTTGTTGCAAATTGGGTTGCCTACAAATTAATTATGAATTTGGACGTTTATGAAACTTAGGTTGGTTGATTTCATATTTAGAGTGAAAAATTAATACAGATATCATTTGGAAATCGAGTTATCAAGATATTTCACATGTTTAATTCTTGACAACGTTGTCAAGTCCTTACTGTGTTCTAAAAGGGCAACTAATAATTACTCCCATGTTGGTATTATAAATTTATTTATTATGAGTGGTCAATGCCAACAAATAATAAGTAGAACGTGCAGGAAATTTAGAACAAAATCATGTTCTATTAAGCGGCGGTAAATTCGAATATTGTTACTGCATGTTCTACTTATTAAATGTCCTGCATGTTCCTATTATTTGTTGGCATTGACCATGAATAATAAATAAATCCAACGTTGATATTACATGGGAGTAATTATTAGTTGCCATTTTAGAACACAGTAAGGACTTGTTATTATTGTCAAGAACTAAACATTCGAAATATCTTGATAACTCGATTTCCAAATGATACCTGCTTTAATTTTTCACCCTAAATATGAAATCAACCAACCTAAGTTACATAAACGTGAAAATTGATAACTAATTTGTAGGCAACCCAATTTACAACAAATGTATGTATTGTCAAAGGATCGCTTTTGCAGGAAGAGCTCGAGAAATATTAAATAATAGGAAAAGGATACATTTTAGGAAAATGATACATTATAATATCGTTTAACGAGAATTTTAATTCTACATTCGATAAGATAAAAATGTTTGATAGGTGTCATTGAAAAATCACTTTTTGTCATTTAAAGTTTTCTTATTTCAAAATTCAATTTTGTAAAGAATGTACGTAAGAATGTCCTGCCGGGTGCATTTCTGAAAACTTCAATGTCTCAATTAATTGTTAATGAAGTATGAAGATTATCGCATAAGTCTAATCATAAAAATTCGATTTTTCAAAATGTAGCTGCGGTTGCATAATTTTTGCGAAAAAATTCAATATCTCGAAAGCCAATAAGTTTAGGCTTGGAAAACGTATTACGAAAGTTGTTGAAAATTGAATGTAGATTAAAAATAAAATAAAATTGGGGTCACTCCATTTAAAT
>JAWQRJ010000024.1:0-37792 GCA_033557515.1 Diorygopyx duplodentatus
AAACACAATACATACCGCTAATGGAGTGCTAATAACCCCGCACGGGGTTATTAGCACTCCAAGTTTCCCTGTTAGAGAATTTTTGGAACCCGAAAGATGAAATCAAGCTTCATCAGAAGAAAAAAACGTGCGGTCAAGAATATCATCATGGTTAATGGTGTTATTAATTATTAAACCAGTTGCAGTAAGTAACTGGTTTTACATAATCAGGCGGAAGAAGTTCTGATATGCTGAGTTTTTGATATACTGTATTTTGTAGGGATACAAACCTAGATTTTGTCAAAAAATTCTTAGCAGTATGGGTGTAAGAAAGTTGAACAGGTGTAAAACTACATTCTCTTTCATTTTTATTCTTCTATTTTAAGGGCTATTCCACAGAGCGTTTGAAGTATTTGGACGTACTTTATTTTTGACTTAATTTGAACCATTTATTGGTTCACATTATGGAAAACACAAAATAAATTATTTTTTTTACAACAAATAGATGCACGCAATGCTTTTATGATTTAGGCGAGAGCTGTTAATATAGTTTGCCTTTTTCGGTTAAGACACAATCAAATTATATAATTTAATCGTGATCAAAACCGAAGTTAACCCTATGCAATTGGTGTCAGAAAAACGTAACTTTTTAGTAAAAAAATATGTAGTATACTAAAAAATGTCCTATATGGAAAGGATGGGTTAATGCGTTATTACCTCCCAGTAATGTTGTACTATCTTTAATGTTTTTCAAAGTAGTAACTTTATTCCAAGTAAGGAAGGAGAGTGTAATGATTTTTACTAATCAGTATGTTTAGAAACTAAATTTAGATTTTTAATACTTTTATTCGTCGACCGGTATCATAGTACCATCATTGTGGACGAATCTGCACTTTTTCATTACAAAAGTATCATTATAAACTATAATTAAAATCACGTGTTAAATTCTTGTAAATATTAGGTTAATGTGGGAATATTAATCCTGCTTGATTGTATTGTACATCGAAGAAGTTTAATAGATGATAACACATTTGAACTTACTTAAATAAAAATTAGATTATTTTGCAATATTGTTTTTCAATTAATTATTAAGCAGCTTTAGAAGAATTCCATTAAGTAGCCTTTATTCAGTTGATGAATGATTTTGCTGTTATCAAATGTGAATTTACGATTGTTAAAATTTATGTGTCTACCGAAGTATGAATTATTGCTTGTGAGGTGTTCGACTCTAATTTCAATTTTTCTGCCGGTCTGTCCTATGTATGTAGCATTGCAAGTTTCACGTGTAAGGGTGTATACACCATTGTTTTCTAGTAATTTGGTAGGTGGTTTGCTATTGTTAAGTATGTTTTTTAGATTATGGTTTGTTTTAAGGGCAAGTGAAATGTTGAATTTATTAGCAACGTTTTTAATTTTGTTTCTGATTTTGTCTGGGTAAGTGATGGCTCTATAGATTGGTTTAGATTCATTTTCTATATGCAGTAGTGTTGTATCGTTATTATGCCTAATATTGTATTTTTCAAATATATTATTAAAATAATGGATATCGTAACAATTGTTAGAAGCAATTTGGTGTGTAATGTTTAACTCTTTTTTCATATTATTAAAACCGAGAGGAGTATTTTTTAGTCTGTATATATAAGAAATGAAAGTTGATTTTTTAATTGTTGGGTCATGAAAAGAATTAAATGGGATAATAACGTCGGTTTGTGTAGGTTTCCTATAAATGTCATAATTAATTGTATTAATTAATTGATTATTTTCTAATTCTATGGTGAATTTTATTTTAGGGAATTTTATTTTATGAAGTTACTTTATAATATGTATATTTATAGTGTCAACTATGACTGGAATATCGTCTACATATCTGTTCAATAATATAATTTTATTAATGAATTCGATATTTCTGTTGTGTATAATTTCTTCTAAGTGGTTCATGAAAATGTCACTCATAAGTCCAATAAGTGGGGAGCTCATAGTTCTTCAATCATTTCGTAATATTTATTGTTAAATGTAAAGTGATTTTGCTTAATGCAAGCAATAAAATGTTTTATTAAGTTATTAGCATCTGTGTTATTGTTTAAGTGATTATTAATGATTTGTGTAGCTATGGAAATTGTTTCTTTAATATGTATATTAATGCATAAGTTAGTAATATCAAATGATAAAGTTGTAAATTAAATTAAAGTTAGCACTAAATTGTGGATGTTATCAAATAAATTGTAACGATTTTTTATAGTGTATTTAGGTGTAAATTATATTTTAAAAATTGACTAAGAATTTAAAAACAAGGTATGAACTAGAATTAGTGGAGATTATAATTGGTCTAATTGGAATGCCATTTTTGTGTATTCTGGGGAGTGAATGTAGCTTAGGGGTTATTGGGTTCCTAGGTAATGCTTTTTCAGAATTGAAATTATATTTATTTAAAGTTTCTGAAGTATTTTTTGATGATTTTTTTGAAATTATTCTGAAAAGTTGGATTAGGGCTTCTCTTTGCCTCTATAAATCATTTTCTTGTATAAATTGTTGGGTTTTTTGGATGTAATCTACGTTATTCATGAGGATTATACCAGCGTTTTTATCACCTGTTCTAACTATGATGCTTTCTTCCTTTATCTTGTTTTGTAGGTTCCGTGGTGTGATGTTTTCTTGATCTTCATGTATTCTTGATTTTTTTACTTCGATGATGTAGGTTTTCTTTCTAATGGTGGTAATAATTTGTTTCTTGATTTTTTCTTCTTCTAGATGGTTTTTGATGGCTTCTTTTCAATTTCTATTGTCAACTTTGGAAAGTTGATTTCTTTGTACGGAGCATATTTATGTCCTTTTTGAAGTAGCGTTTCTTCTGATTTAGTTAGTTTCAGGGATGAAAGATTAGTAAAGCGGGCGTGAAAATTGTGTGAATTTTCCAATTGTGTATTTGGAATTTGTTTTGATTTTAATAATTCTATTTCCTTTTTGTGTTTGTTAGTTATTTTTTGAAGTGTGATTTTATTGAGGAATTTAGCTTTTGAAATGTATTCGTCAAGTATCAGAAAGTGGAATTTTACGTTTAAATATGAATAGAGGTTGTATAATGTTATGTCGTAATTATTAACTTTTTTGTATTGTTTTATAATTTCTGTTTTCATAAATTGTTGTTTTAATTGGAATACTTTATTTCTATTGATTTGTTTAGGAAATTTTAAATTAGCAAAAGTTGGAATTAACTGGAAGTGTAGGCATGTTTTGATAAATTTGAGGTTTAATAGTGATTTATGTAGTTTAAGGTGTATAGTTTTCCATTTGTTCAGAGTTAAACTTGCAACGCTTGTATTCATAATGGTTTAGAAAAGTCTGTACTACTAACTTAATTAAGAATTTCAAGTAAGCAAGGAGAGTAATGATCATTACTATCCTTCCTTACTTGGAATTCTTTATTAACTCAGTAATACAGACTTTTGTAAATCATTAGTAACTTTATCTTGCTTACCTTTTCTAAGAATTCCAAAGAATAATTACTGGTTACCATTATAGGCATTTTCAAGTTACCATTTTCAAGTCCTTCCATGTCTTTAGTTATTTTCTATTTTCTTCACAATCCGATTGTTTCCTTGTATTTAGGTATTACCCCTTTTTGTTTTTTTTTTATTTTTCACAGCATGATATACACTTTCCTACTAGCAATGTGTTGCTTTCGATTCCCTATTTGTAATTTTTGTTGTCCTACAACTATCCTCTGCTGATCTGAAACTGCTTGTTTGAAGTTTTCCCTCTGGTGCAATAAATATTGATATTTTTCTTTGGAACGTATATCTCTTAATTTGTAGCGTTTTTTTTTCGTTTGCGTTTGAAATCAATGAAACTGAAAGCGTGAGAGTTAACTCTGCAAATAATAAAATTACTAATAAAAACGTTATTCGTGATCGTAGGTTTTCAAATTTTAATGCTCACGATATGAACGGTTTACGTTCTAGGGTGTTAAAATTGACGAAAATAATGATCTGATGATTTTGTGATCACACATGTAATTAGTAAAGTAATCTCAAAATTCATTCAGGAAAATGTTGAAAAAATTGAAAAATACAACCTGTACAGAGTATTCCAAAAACTTGAATTTAAGTAGCGTGTAGACTAAATGTATATAATAATCTGTATATCACAAAATAATTCGAAGTTATGAAGAACACAATATCCTACAACTTATAATTGAATTTTTTGCAGCGCAAAAGGTTTAGTTGTTTTTTAAAAAGTACATTGGCGTGAATCGTTGTATATTTAAGTTAAGCATTCCGTACTTACAAATATATATGTATATAGCTTTCACATGTCTGCACTCAATTTGAAGTTAGATTGCGCACTATTTTTAATTAATTTATTTTTAATTTTTTAGCAATGAGGACTACTCACCATTTTTAATGTAATTTTGAAATTGAAACATCAATTCGGCAATATTTGGCATGGTAAAAAATAATTTTAATTTCTTTTCTACCACGTAATTTCTCTTTTCTGCCTTTCATCCTTTACGTTCGTATTTCACACCCTTCTTTTTTTTCTGTGCTATTAAAGGCAGTAGTCGAGCAGAATTAGTACGTAGAGTTACGAAAATATCAGATTAATTAGTTGTGGATTTATTAGTTAAAATTCAACTTTTTAAATTCCATTTGCTCTAAATAAAGTAGGACTTAAACTCAAAAATGAAGCTTAATAACTAATTGAAAACTAACAAAAGTAATACAATCGTGTACAACACATCCTACCTTTAGACGAAGACTAGACAACAGTGTTTAATTTGATGATTATATTCTTTTGAAAAAATCCTGCTGTTTTTGTATAGCTATCAGTTTTCAACAAATTCGTTTCATGGAAACAAAGTGTAAGTCACGTAAGAATTTTAAAATGCGCACAGGTGCTTCTATTGTATCGAATTTAACAATGACACCACTAATAGAGATCTGAACAGATGATTGTGTGTTATTCAAACAAATGCAAATTTGATGATGTTATCACTTAACAATGACACATTAAAAATCCTCTTTGAGCCTAAATATAATTATGCCGGAGATATTGTCGCTAATTATATCTTAAGTACCCGGTGGACTGAGCAACAGCTCAGCACAGGGGAATTTTTTTTTATTAATACGACACATCAAGAAAGCACAAAATTGACAAGTAAGTTGAACATTAAATTTAAATATTGAAAAACTTGGGGCGTGATACCTGTTTTCTAGCAAAAAAATAAGAACAAGAATAATTATACGCACAATACTAATAAATGTATATCATAGCATATCATAGCATTCCTGAGGACGAAATCATCGAAATCGAAACATATAGGGTAGATTATAATAAAATATTTAAAACTAACCAGAAATGTACATCATTAAACGACATATTATTTAACAACTGCTTAACAATGAATCCAATTATACAGAATTAATAAATAAAACAAATATCTAATCTTAAAAAAATTACATCGACTTACGATAAAAATTGCAGTAATTGCAAGACAAATCCGGAGTTATTATTTTGGGCTATTCTATTCTAGTAACTTTTTGGTAACCAGAATGCCAGAACGGTTAAAGCGAATATACATCGACTGCGTGAACTTTTTACGAGACCGTTTTTTTAAATTCACCGATCCAACGCAGGCTGGTAGGCTGATTCGCGTCGCAAGCATAATCGAAATTCGCATTATCGTAATTCTGTACATAATTAAACGCAACGGTTCACATCCGTACAATGCATTCGGTCAATCCGATGATCACAAATGCTCGGTTACATTGGGGCACAATTTGAGGATTTTTCGCATCACAATCTTCAAAACCTGCAAATATGGGCCGGCAACTTGGAGCCGTCTTCGAGATCAGGGAAATACTTAGCACAAAAGTCCTTTAGGACACAACCTTTACACTCTCTACTTAGTACTTCTACTTACACTCCTCTATCTCTCTACTAAAAGTGCTGTAGGGAAATTCACAAAGGATTCTCGACGCCACATTTCATTATTACCACAGTAAAACAAATTACGAAATATTACCCCGCTCTCAGTTTCTAGCCACATTCCTCACAACTTCCAGCTCTTTTTCCGTAAGCCGATTACAAAAAGCGGATACACCAAATTCAAAAGCTATTTTATGAAATAAACGCGGCGTTGCTTTGAGGAGAAAAACAGAACATCAAATATTCCGTTCGTCTCTCCTTTTTGCTCCACCCGCAGATGAAACAATCCCCATATAATAATTTCTCACGTACCGCGGACTCCAAGTAAATAGGGCTTGTTTTAAAAAAAGGTCACAGCAATTAATTCCGCAGAGTAGGGCGACGACAGATGGCGCTAGCGTTCCTTGGAACGAGTCCAATATTCTGCGTCGCGACTAGCTGCCGAGGGTCTTAACGGCGAAATGGGGTACATAATAACGGCTTAGAGGGATTTCTGGGCCAGGGAGGTCGCCGCAAGAGAGCGATCCCTATCTCGTCTGATTAGAACTTTGTATTATCACGGCGTCAATCTCCGTATAAATTTGTTATGGTTGCGGTAAAGAGACAAAGGAGATAAACGTTCTTTGTGGTGAAATATCAATAGCGCTTTTGCCGAAGGATAATGAAAACCCCGAAGTTTAAGATTACATCTCCGGTTATGGAATTTAGTTATTTATTAAATGGCCATCCAACCGACATTTTTCAAGTTTTTGACATTTTTATATAGGCTTGTGCCAGAAAGTTTAACACTTTTTAAATAGGTTGTGGAAGAATATGAAAACTTCCAGCATATTGTTCTTATTAGAACATTCTCTTGTTACTGACAAGTACATTTTCCAAAACAATTTGTATCTGGATCCTTGGACAGTAAGAAAATTTATTCATTAATATTGGTGGCAGTGCTGAATTATCAGTGGTGGACTTTAGGGAAATTGATAACGCTGTCCCTGGTAATCCACTCCCCACCACAAAATAACATCAACTCCTCAGTGTTTTCTCATTTTCTGAAACACTCTATAGAAGTCGCAGAATGAAAGCCAGCTGGCAACAACCACTATCAAAACTCTGAACACCATGGCCATTTCTGGAACATATCATAAGTGACAAGCAGTATTTATTTTTGCTTGTCACTTATTTGACACAATTTGCATTTTTTTTAGAAAAATATTTAGAAAGAAACAAGCAAAATCACTTCGATACCAAAATATTAGAAGTATACCAGAAACACTTGGCCCATTAGTTGCACTCGACGTGATTTGTAATTTTATGTTCGCCTAATAGCTGCTCGCATCGGTATCGATCAGGTACTCCCATACAGGCACTAACCGGGTTAAGTCGGCTTATTACAATCTCCATGCTAAAATATTCCACAATAAGCGCGGACATAAATCTACAAGCCGTGCAACCAATTTATCCGAAGTAAGGTAGTGCAACTACATGTTGGAGCAGTAAACTACACCAGTGCCGTACTGGTGCAGTTCTCGCTGGCCCTTTTGTCCTTATAAATAATGCACGGCCTCCCGCCCGAGGTTATTTACAGCACAATATCTGTAAAGGAAGTGCCGTTTTGCGTTATTAATACTCCCTAATTCCTTCGCAAAGACAGTTCGCGGCTGCACGAGAGACAAAGGGAAGCGGGAAATTAGCGAGAATTGGAATAATCAAAATCGCGTTAGCGGAAACAAGAAAGCAAAGTTCTTCACGAAGACAATTGATTGTTCTGAAATTCTGGTTTGTTACTAGATCAAGGATTTTGATACCATATAATTATTTACTTTTGGGAAGCTCACAAGACGATCGTTGGATTGTTTGAAAATTGATGATTCTATGAAAATTGATCATTGGCACGATTTTGAGCAGAGGAACAAAAAAACCAACGGGGATGGAGCAATAATTCATTATCTGGTTGTTGATGTAAGAAGTAGCAGTGCTACAAATGGTCAATGTAAATTCGTTGAAGAATAGTCCCATAACCTGCTTTCAGTTATATAGGCATAATCATTTTCCTAAATTCCATGCTGGTCCAAAAATTTTTACTTCATTTCCCTAAAGCTACGTTCTGGTTATAACGATCAAATCAAAAGACACATCAACTTTTTGGGGGGTAGCTTGTGGGAAGAACCAATTTCCAACATTCTGTACTCTCATATTCTGAGTATGTATACGTACGTGAAAAATTTACTAGACAAAATGTGCGGTATTGGGTTGGATTACATTGGGTTACACCCGATGTTCAATAACATTGTAGGCCCCTATTTCTCGAGCAAGACTAACTCCCTCAACGAGGAAATAGTGACAGAAAATTGAAATGTTATTTTCCAGCAACATGGAGCTTCTACACATTACTTTAGACGTGTTCTTCGACCAAACATTTCCAAATAAGTTGATTGGAAGGAGAGGTGGCTAGCTCGTTCACCAGATATAAGGCCCCTTGATTTTTTTTTCTATTGGCGTAATTAAAATCGAAATTTTACGTTATCCAATCGGAATCATTGTAATCTCTGAGAAACAGGATTTTACGGGAGTGAACCATAATTTCTCATGAATTGTTTTTACAATGTATGTGCGGAGTTTCGTAATAGACTGTTCTATTTCCAAGAGGGAGAACATTTTGAACATTTGTTAAGATCACTGAAGAACTTAGCAGAGATAGAGAGGACACTGGTCCCGAACGCGGAATTCTACAAACAACTAGTCCTTTCAGAGCCAAAACTTAATTAACAGAAAACAATTTCGGAGTATGTTATACGTGGTAAGAATACACACGAGTATTTTCTCTAGTTTAAGACCAGTCTTATTATTGATTTTATTGTTATTGGCTCATATTCACCATTGATGAAAGTAGTGTGTGCCAGATTATCATATATTTGAGTTACCAGCGGACCCTAAATTCATTAATTGTAGCTCAATAATTGCTCCATCTATATCATGTAACTGGATATTCATGTAACGGGTGAAATTACTCCGGCATAGGGGTAGTTATTCACCATGGAAACATGACCAAGAACAAGACGATTCGTCCGAGCAACTTACATCACAGGAGCAGCTTACATCAGAAGGAGCCTCAGGAGGAACATCCCGCAGAATTTGCAAGTAGACTTCTAACCAGTGTGGGCTATTGATGATACTTAGACTCTGCACTAATCAGGATCATGAGTGATCATCAACCCCTTCGATAACTGATGTTAATCAAGACACCCAGTGGAAAACTCCAATTTACCGACCCAGGAACATATCGACAGATAATGTTGTCCAAAATTGAAAGATGTAATGCGGCTCATTATCCCACTGATCAAATTAGTGTGTGTCAGACATAGGATTTGAGTTGACTGCGAAAACCCAAGTTCATATATTATAGTTATTAGTGAAATATGTGTAATTAATGTCAAGTATTCTTAAACTTTATTGGCTACTACATGGGGATGGATTATTTTGGCTTCCGAATGAATTAAAAAGCGATGTACTTACATTAATTCGCTATGATATACTGAACATTACGTCCGAAACTGATATAATAGTAAATTTCTTTCCAAAAGTAAATATAACACACCGTTTTACAAGATATATGGTGTCGGCTGGTTTAGTTATAAAGGAACTTGAGGGCAATTGATTCCTACCAATTTTCTCCCTATGGTGTGCAAAACAGAACTTATTTGGGAAGGTTAGTAGATTTTCTTCGCTAATGACTAGAGTGAGAAACATAACCTGATTTTTTAGTTCAGCAGAGACAAGATGCTATTAAACCAAGTTTATCAGAGAACTAGAAAGAGATAAGAGAAACACGCAAATAAGACTTCCTACCAACTGATTATTTAGAGCATGTTGAATGAACATTTTAGAGTCTATTATGCGAGGCGATAAGATGCCCTATATTTCCTGTAAGTTAAAATTTTGTACCCTGCATCACATTCACTGTATTGAATAATCGTGCATCGCCAGAGATTGCCTAAGAAAATTACTTCTTCACAAATTTCTTCACTTCACTTTCAAGTTTTATAAAAAGCTGACATTCGTTGGAGAAGATGGACCCCAATATTCTATGTAGAAAGTCTGGTTTCAACCACAAGTGGTTGAACACCTAAAATATATACCCTTGGTCCACTAATGTTTTTTAGGAAAGAAACTTTTATAGAAAAGTTGTTACCAGCAAACCAAACTACGAGCTTGAAAGATTTCCACATATTCAGGGCGTGCTGTTTGTCCGAAACAGCATACAACTTCGATTTTTAAATGGAAAACACTTATTTTATTGCATTTTCAAATTATTCACTGAATTTTTAATCTTATCTTATTAGTATAAGATAAAGAAAATGACGATCTTCAGTTTTTTCAGGATATCTAGTAGGCGATGCATTTTTTGGAAAAACAAAAGAAGGTCTGAACAGCTTAGATAAACACCCCCATATTGTTCCATTTAATCGAGTCTGTAACTCTTACCGTTTCCAAGATATCAATTTAACTATTAAACGGGCAATTATTGTATGTATTTATATAGTTATACAGGGTGTCCCAAATTCGATGCTCACCTAGTATCTTGGAAACGGTAAGAGCTATGACTCGGTTAAATTGAACAATATGAGGGTGTTTATCTAAGCTAAAATGCATCGCCTACTAGACATCTTGAAAAAACTGAAAATCGTCATTTTCTTCAAATGTGAATATTTTCCATATTGTTTATGGTATCAAAAAATTTCAAGGGAAAAAGTTCTAGATATCAAAACATTCTATAGGATAGATAATAAAAATATTTTTTAGCTTGCACCAGTTTCGAGATGTGACCCCAAAGTTGTATTTTTTTAAATGGAAACCATAGCTGATTTTGGCATTATTAAATTACTTTCCAACGATATAAGGTTCGAGGTATTTATATTTCATAGTTTAGGAGATCATATTCCACACAGATTTTAACCCTCAACACACTATTCATAATTACGAGTTATGTTTTGTTTTCAAAACAAAAGACTGCATATCTAGTATTTATTATCATTTGTGCATTAGTTAATATAAGGAAAAACAAATTTCTGAAAAACAGTTCTGCTAAAATTTAGTACGTCAATACATTGCAAAAAAAGGAAACATGGAAGCAATAAACATGGTAACAAGGAACATGGTAGCAATAAACATGGCAACAGTAAACATGATAACAATAAACATAGTAACAATAAGCATGGTAACAATAAACATGGCAAAAATGCACACGATAACAATAAACCAAAATTTTCCTATGGCGGCCGTTTACTTGTAAATGTTTGGTAACACGCTTTTTGACACTTTTTCTGCAATTCATTAATTGACGAACACTAACGGAGTTAAAAGCCTGCATGACACTTTGTTACAAATCATTAATACTATTATAACTAATTCCCTATACCATATTTTTTATATGGCCCCACAGGAAAAAGGCAACTGGGGATAAATCTGGAGATCTCGCTGGCCATCGTATGGAACCATTTGTTACATTACAATTCACCGATTTCTATATATTGTTGCTAAATATTCAGCAACAATTCTTGAATTATGTGTCTGGGCGCCGTACTACTGAAAGAAAATAGTTCGCTCCTCTTGAATTGGTAGATTATCCAACGCACCTTCAATTTCCTGTTGCAGCAGTTCGAGATATCTATTTGTGTTAATTTCAAATGTGTTAATTTCACATTATTCATTTTTGTCCATTTTAATCGGGTTTATTTATTATTAATAATATGCAATATTGTACTTTTTCGATTACTTTATTATCATTCTGCCCTACATGTTCCGCGATTTGCACATCTTCAGTGACTGCTACAATTTTAATGTAATGTTAGTGTAATGATTTGGCATTATGTCTTGTTTTACTTACTTGTCAATTATTGAGCTTGTTAATCAATGTTGTATTTATGAATGCTGTTCTGTCAATATTTTTATTTGTCATGTTATTTTTAGATGTTGTGTTGTTTGTATGTTATCGTTAGATGGTTACTTCGTTTTTATGTTATGTTGTTTGTTATGTTTGTGTCTATGTTGTCTTTCATGTGTTAATAGTCGGTGGATTTGTTTTTCCAGCGTATTTTCTTTCGTTTATCGGTGTTATTGTTTTTGATTAATTGTTAGTTATTCTATTTCCTCGTCATCTGTCGATCCTCCGACCACTGTATTTCTGTAAATTTATTTATGTTGTGTTCTGTGAGTATAGTGTGGTGTGTTGTAATTTATTTACCTGTGTATTGTGTTATTTGTAGGTTAGATGTCCATTTTGTAAATTCACCGTACTGGTGCGTGTGTGTGTGTGTGTATAAAGAAAACTTTGGGTCATATCTCGAAACTGGTGCAAGGTAAAAAATATTTTTATAATCTATCCTACAGAATGTTTTGATATTTACAATTTCTTCCCTCAAAATTTTTTGATGCGACAAATATGGAAAATATTCACATTTGAAGATTTTTCAGACAATTTTCAGTTTTTTCAGGACATATTTTTTTGGAAAAACAAAAGAATGTCTGAATAGCTTAGATAAACACCCCCATATTCCATTTAACCTAGTGCGTAGCTCCTACCGTTTCCAATATACTAATGGTGAGCTTCGAATTTGGGACACCCTGATATTTTTATGGGTATTTTCTGATCTCGAAGTTGCCGGCTGATATTTGCAGATTTTCATGAATCCAATGAGTAAAATTCGATGTATTGTGAACGATTATGAGCGTTTAAAAATCGGTAAATAGAAACAGTCGGAAAAAAGTGTGCCTAAGGTACTCGCATATTAGGGGGCATATTAGATGGACTGACTGCATTGAATGGATTTGAACCGTTCCGCTAAATGATATACAGAATTACAATAAAGCGAATTTCGATATGCTTATGTTGCGAATAAATGCGTTGATTCGTTGAAATAGAAGAAAAATTGATATCATTTATAAATTCGCGCGGCCCATGCGTACTCGCCTAAACCCAAAATAACCTCAGATTTGTCTTACAATTACTATTATCCGCCCGCAAGTTTTGGTAGTTTTTACTGTCTGGATTCCATCTTCATCTGTGGAACGTGTGTATGTCGCGACTTTGACGCATTTTTTGTCTTAAGATGATGTAAAAATTTTAAGGTTAGCTTATTTGTTTTATTTACTAATTTCGTTTCTAGACACTTGATAAAGGGTCTAGAAACCACAATTCAACAGTGATATTGTTGCATGCAGCGTTCGCAAATCAAGTTTTAAACGAAGATGCTGCTAAGGATACTCAACGGCAGATTGAATAAATAAATTGATACCAAAATTGGCATTATTTTCTTATTTACTATGAATTTTTCACGCGAAGTGTTAGATATCCTCTAACACTTCTTTGCTTCAATAATGCAAGAATATGTAGAATGTTTCGTTTAAAAGAAAAATTAAGTTGTGTGCTGTTTCGGACAAATGGAAAAACTTACTGTTAGTCCACAACTTATCCTTCCTTAGATTATTATGATAAGATTACGTAGAAAGTACCAAAATAAAGTGAAAGGTAATGCAACTACAAGTTTGGGTTTAAGTTGGCCGTGTTCCTTACTGGAGTAGTGTCAGCTGGTCCTTTTGTCTTTATGAATAATGCACGTTCTCCCACCCAAGGTTATTTACAGCACAATATCTGTAAAGGAAGTGCCGTTTTGCGATATTAATACCTCCTAATTTCACGGCAAAGACGGTTCAACAGTGACAAAAGCGATGGGGGGATATTAGCGACAAATACGTCGGCGGCCGTTTCACGCTTTTTTGGTCGGTTGAAGGGTCGCTTGTACAAGTTCACAGGATGCATAAAACATCCGAGGCGGCTTTGCGAATACACACATACGGAGCTTCAGCGCTCTGCCCGGTTGCACATCCGCTATCGATCGTTTGTTTTGGGGGTAAATTTGCATGAACAAGCTGTTGCAAGTTGGGGATGCGGATGGAGGAAGCAAAGTTTTGTAATTCCGACCAATAGAAAACCGTTGCGCTACTATACAGGAGGAAAAACATCGGAACAGGTGGATTAAAAATCAGTTTTATAATACCCCCCTAGAATTTAAGTTAAGCTGCAGCATTAAATTTGCATTCCTAATTCCGAGAAATTGCCGCTCTTGTTCATTATTTCAACTTTATCTGGTTTAAAATATGTAGAGTAGAAATGCGTACGCTGAAGTTGGGGCGGTCAATTTTCCACTGTGAAAGCGGAAAATTAACCGAAACTACTAACGTTTGGCAACGTACCATTAGCTCACCATATAGGAAGTGGACCGAGGGAGAGAGAGGGATATATATTGAAGTGGAATTCTCAGCTATTCAATATAATCCAACCTGCATGAGGAGCGTAATATCACAAAACTATTGGATGTACAGGTGTTTCCGTTCATATTTGTCGATAAAAAAGACAAATTAACTAAGCAAATTAACTTTACAAATAAACAAATTTTATATCCCGACAAATATCTCTTTGTCGGGATTCCGGTGAAAGTCACAATATCCACTATTTAAACAAAAGAAGCATACATAAGAAAGCAACATCGTTTCTTCTCAATAATTGTATTTCTTTTGTCTTCAGCATTATTTATCATTTTTGTAATCACTATATTCTGACTGGAAATCGCACCTTTGGCTTATTTCAGCTACAATTGATCCTTGAGATTATGTGTGCTATCAGTAATACTTCAAAAAGTAATCACTCTGAATTACCATTCCATTGCTTGCACGAGTACTTACACACACATCAGTGGCGTACGTCACGTTGCGTCTACGTAGCAAACCTCTTTGTGATTACCTTCAACGCCTTTCCACCCGTGTTTTATTCGCGCTCGTATTCTTTTTTCGACAATAAAGCATACGCGGCGAACAAGTCTCGCACCTTTAGTAGCTTTCGACGGTAACACACATATAAGAGCTAAAAGTACTCGAGAAGTTGAAGGAGCAGTACTCGCGCCCTACTTGACACAACTCTCCTCTTCTCTCGACCGCTAGATGGCACATCGCAGCCGGGGGCCGAGGCTGTAATTTTTCTATTTTTCCACGAGGAAATTCCCCATTTTTATTGTAAAAGGAAGGGGGGAAATATTTCGGAGAAGTCAAGCTTATATTTTACAAGGGGGGATATAGGTAGGGATGGGTTTACTCGACTGTAATTGTGAGTGGAATTACGAGGGGACTGCCGCTATAAATTCGTTGAAAACTTTAAGAATTACAATCCATTTTCTGCGAAACCTTATAAGTTATAAAACTTATACAATCGTTACAAAAGTCTGTTTTCGTAGGTGGTGAATTTCTTAAGGCGCAATGGTGAACGAAATGTTAACACCTTCCTTCGATCAATACAGAGAGAAAGACGTCATAAATACAGTGAGATTAAGATCAAGAAATCATTACCCACTTACAATCCATGTGATTATAACGCATTCGTATTACCAAACTTCCTGCACATACAAACACCGATAGATAATAACTAATTAAGCTTCGTCAAAGAGTTATTGAACATAGAAAATAGACACAATTCTATTAATTACAGGCAGGCATGTATGTGTAATTGTGCTGTTAATTAAGTCTATTAATGGGAAGCTATTCATCAAATCCATTCATTTAGACATCAACAGTTATCTTGAAAATCTCTTATTACACGAACCGATTTAACCAATGGTGAAACCATGCTTCCGGAATAAAACTCGACAAACCTAATCAAATTAACAATTTACTCAACTAACTTTCAGTTGAGAAAGCAGTTATCGCCACTAACAATTAATTCATGAAGAATTCTATTTGGAAACTTTCACAGGGAATTTGTTTGTAATACCCAACTTGGGAATTAATTAATAAAAGGATGTTATTAAAAAAACATCACAATACAATTTGTATTGAAGAAAATTAAACGTCAATAACATTCATTAAGGAGAACAATAGTGCTCTGATTCATCCTATGGACTTTATAATTGACCTCTGTTCTAACCACTTAGCATTTAGTTTCTAACGACGCATTAGACCATTAAAAACTGCAAAAATGTGCAACGTAGAAATAATGAAATAATGACCCGTATACATAAGTTTGAGATATGTTGTAGTGGCCTAAAATTGCCCCTTTTTTTCGGCGAAAAAACATTTTTAAAAGTATTAAAAACATTTTCAGTTAGGAGAAGAAACCGGTTGGAAAATGTTTATGACGTGAGGGATAAACAACACAATTTCGCCAGCCTGATTTATAAGTTTTAGGGTGGTGAACCAACCCCTAATGTTCAAAAGTATAGCCGAAAATTTTTAAATTCAATCAGAAAAAATTGAAAAAATAGACGGTACACAATGGTACGTACATACAGCGCAGACGTAAATCAATTCTATCAATCCGTTATGAAGTTTCAATCATTGACATCCGGCTTCGGTGGCATGCAGTATAATTTTTAATTTTTATTTTCTGGGGCGGCCTTTTCGGCCGCACTGTATACTACATTATGTATTTTCATGTTTATCGGAAAATTCGAAATTTGTGTGGTAACTATTTCTAAACCCATTTTCGTTAATATTCGAAATTGTTCCCATTATTCTCTAAACAATAATACAGTCGATTTTAGAATTCTGTTACACTATCCTCAAACGTTTCCCTTTCTTCTTTTAGCTTCTTAATCCCTGTCGATTATAGCTTCATCTTACGAAGGTTTCTTGATTCAATTTTTTGTAAGAGGATCAGGGACTTCATTTGTTTTTGCTTCGTCTGTTATTTGGAGCCCGGTCTTCTTATCTCTTTACATGTCGTCTTCCAGTCGATCTTCCCCTTCTCCTATCTTCAACGGGTTTCCGTTCTGTAATTCTTCTTAATATTGAATTATCTTCCCTCCTCATAATGTGTCTTATCCATTTTAATCTTTGGCTTTTTATGAAATGTTTTCACAATGTTTTCTCACAATGTTTTCTCCCCCCATTTCAGTTTCAATCTCAAAGTTTATCATTCGTCTGTATGCGTTGCCTGGTTTCTTCATGGGTCCTAGAATTACCCGTAATATTTTCCTTCCAAACCATTTCTTCCTCTTCTTTCTTTGTTATGGTCCATGTTTCTGATGTGTATGTTGCTATGGACCTTATTAATGTTTTATATATTCTTATTTTTGTTCTTCTAGCCATGTATTTGCTGCTCAGTAGTGTTTTTTAGCGTAGTACGTATTGTAGCCTCCCTGTATGCTTTGCTTTATTTTCCTTTTTGGTCTATTGTGGTGCCCAGATAGTTGAAATTCTTTACGTTTTCAAATTTGCGGTTTCCTACTTGTAGTACTGGTTTATTGTCATATTTGGTTTAAGGTTGATGAATTTAGTTTTGTTTTCATTTATCTGTTTTCATTTCCTAAAGTTCTTTTTTGCCCTTGTTATTATGATTATTGATGAGTCGTCCGCATATGCAATTGCTTGTGATACATGAGTGCTTATTCCTATAGTCTCTATATTCCGGTCCTTCTCATGATCCCTTCTAATACTATGTTAAAGGGTGTCGCTGAAATGCTATCACCTGGCATTACTTCCTTATTGATTTGGATACTCTCTGTTTCTATTCCATTTAAGTGCATTTCTGCTTCTGTGTTGTATAAGGTCATTTTATCAAGTTTATTATTTTCTGGGGTATCCCTAGGTTTTCCAATTCTTTCATCATTTCCTTCCTGTTTACACTACCAAAGCGCTTTTAAAGTTTATGAACATAATGTGAAGCTCTATGTTATATTCTAATGCTTTTTCGGTTATTTGCTTTAATGTGCAGATAGCATTTACTGCTGATCGGCCTGGTCTGAAGCCTTGAAGATAATATGCAAGTATTCTTTCTGCAAACTCTTTTAATCTTCTGTTCAGTACGCTTGAGAATATTTTGTATGCTATGTTTAGTAACGTGATAGTCTTTAATTTTCACAATTTTCTTTGTTTCCTTTTTTGTACCGCGGTTTTATGATTCCTTTGCTCCATTCTTTTGGAATTTTCTTCTGTTTCTTCATTTCTTCCTTTTCTTCATTCATACCTGGTACTTTATCGCTTTTTGCTTTTTTAATTGCGTCCATAACTTCTGCTTGGGTTGCAATTTCTAGTGCAATTGCCCCTTCTGGAGTATCTATTGGGATAGTTCCGTTTGCTTCATTTTCATTATTTTCAGATTTTCATATAATAATGCGTTATAGTGTTCCTGCCGTGTCTTTTTAATTTTTTCCTCTTCGTATACAGTTATTCCTTCCTTGTGTGTTATTCCTCGTGTACTGACTAGAGATTTGTATTTCATTCTCTTGATCTTTTTGTAGAATTTTGTAGAAGATTATGTTGTTGTTTCTATTTTGGGTTTATATGTCTTCTAGGTTGTTATTGACCCACTGCCTCTTGTTTAGTTTGCATAGTTTTGTGGTTGTGTTTCTTGCTACTCTATATTATTCGTGATCAGAGTCCGGTTTTGTATTCAGCCATTTTATTTTTTTCTTGCTTTTTTCTTCGGCCGCTTCACATTCTTTGTTTCCTATTTTGTTGCACCCAATGCTGCAATATTCATCAGCAGCTCCTGTTATGTTCCTCTTTATTTCATTCTATTGTTTCTCGATTTCATCTGTTGTTTGTTGATTGCTTAGTTGTTCTATTTTGCTTGTGTTTCCTGCCTTTGTTTTTTTTTTCATATGTTTTTCTTAGATGTATTATTTTCATCTTTGATATTATATCTTTGATCTTTGAGCTAGTGGTCGGTGTCTGCGTTTGCCCCTCGGTATGTTCTGGCGTCTCTTACTTTCGAAGTTTATCCGTTGGTACGTGTATGTGGGCTATTTGATTTACCACTCGTCGTACGGACCGAATGCATTGAATGGATTTGAACCTTTCCATTTCATTGTACACAGTATTATGATAATGTGAATTTCGATTATGATTACGACCATCAGCTTGCGTTGGTTCGGTGATATTAAATGATCTGGTTAGAATAACCAGATTTGTAATTTTTTTTATTGCGATATCTGGATTAATCCCACCAATCTATACAGAATTTAAAAATATTAATCGGTTGGCATGCTTATTAAAAAAGGTGACGTTGTTATATCTAATCTAATCTCCTAATCTCTGTTTCCAATAAATAATTTATTGCATTTAGAAATGTAGGACTTAAATATGTTATTTCTCCTTTTGGTTTTAAAAGGAATTATTTAAAGACAAGATTATAATTTGGCTTAATTGCAAAATCAGTATGAAATTTCCATACCATGACCCTTTAAAGGCAAATTGAACGTTTATACTAACGTAATTAAAATTGCATTGATTATGCGATTTCGCCAAAAAAAGTCTGATTAACTTCACATTCCAAAAAAGTATCAATATACCATGGACAGAGATATTCTGTGAGAAATTGTAATAGAAACTCTATCAACCCATATACGTATTGGATTAAGTATGACTTTGAGGATTTGCTAGTAATGACAATATGATTTATTTAAAATAAGTGTGTAACATAATCACTGACCCAAGTTATTAGTTTGTAAACAAATTAAGTTTTTTTTGCATTATTTGTAAAATTAAGGTTGAAAACGGTGTTTTTTAAGGAAAAAAAATCAATTCCGGTTTCCCCCGAATATGGACAATTCATCAATTTGATACAAAATACAAAGATACAAAAAGTATAAAATACAAAAGTAGGTAAAACGTTCGAAAAATACAATAGGTTATGAACAAAATTGCATTGGATAACGTGACTAAGAAGGGCAAGATACCTCATCAATACCCATTATAGCATTTAAGACTTCATGTCCACTAAGCTTCTGCTCTCACCATTAGATGAAAACAATAACCTGGACGAAGAAATTGGATGGACATTAGAAAATTTATACCAAATTTCATCTTTTCTTGTGAGCTAAACCCACCAGAGCATCCTTTTCTTCCAACACAGTGACTGTTCCAGAGTATCTTTTTCCATTATATGCGACGACTACGTAATCACCTGGTGACAGCTCTGCCAGGTTTACTTGCTTACGATTTCCTTCAGTAACATTGTCATCTGAAGACACCCCGGCTGCTGATGTTGATGGCATATTGGTTTGTATTAGAATAACTCCATGTAAGTTGTCCTCATCAACTTTCCCAAAGATGCTCTCCAGATCGATACTGTCATCAGATTCAGCCCAAAGACTATCTCTTCCTCATTTTCTTCCTCACTTATGCTAAAGGTGATTTTTCGTTTTTCTCTAGTCTTTGGCTTTCGCTGCGTCACCTTCGGTTTGCTACCTTTTTGCAGATTTAACTATATATAAATTTAGAGCTTTTGCTAGATTACACAGTTTGGGGCCAAATTTCTCTCAAATATTCTTATTTCCCTACTTGGGAGCTAAAACCTCCCAATACGACCAACATGTCTTGTTTTGGTGTGTTTTCGCATATGCTATGTATTTTTTCATAAAAAATTTGTTTGTTGGCGCGTACGCATTGGTGAATGTTTTGGTTTCTTTGTTTAATTTTATTCTTAATTTCGCTATCCTTCCATTGATTGGTTTTGAAGTCTATTATTGTATGTTCCATTTCTTTTTTTACTGCGAAAGCGATACTGTTTGTTCCTTGCTTTTCTTTTCCACTGCGTGGTGCGTTATATTTTATTCCACTTATTTCTTCTTCTCTCGGCCAGTGTTTCTTGTATTGCTGTTGCATCTATGTTGTATTTTTTGGGGTCTTTCATTACTGATTGAGTTTTCCTGGTTTTAACAACGTTCTGACGTGCGAAGTGGCTACGTTACTATTTGATTTCCTTTTTTTATTGTTGTTAGGTTTTGTTATTTTAAATTAACTCATTTTTGTCCATTTTAATCGCGTTTCTTTACTATTAATAACATGCAATATTGTACTCTTCCGATAACTTTATTATCATTCTGTCCTACATGTTTCGTGACTTGCACATCTTCAGGGACTGATACAATTTTAATGTGATATTAGCATTATGTCTTGTTTTATTTATCAGTTTAAGAATTTTGGCGTTTTTATTTTTATCGAATTCGTGTGGATAAGTTAGAAAGTGTCTACCAAATGCAGAATTTATATTGTGTTTGTGTTCTTTGATTCTTGTATCAAGTTTTCTTCTGGTCTCTCCTATGTAAATTGCACCGCATGTGTTGCATTCCAGTTGATATACCCCATATTCTTCTCCAATGTGTTTATTTTATCTTTTGTTTTTATAATTTTGTTAGCTTTGGTACCTAACTGTTTTGAATGTTGCTGTGATGTATCTTTGTAAATTATATTATATTCCCTTATAATTGGTTGCCGAAGGTCTTTAATTGTTGCAGATTATGTTTTGTAAATAATAGATTTTAAGTAGCCCCACAAAAAAAATGCCGTCAATATCTATCCCGTATTATCCAATTCTTGGATAATAAGAGGTTTTGACAATGGTGTGTGTTAATCGCGCCGTTAACATAAAATGTACATTCGTCATTAAAACAAATGTACTTCTTAGTAATTGTGGTCATTTCTTCACAAAACTGGATTTTTCTGACAGGGTCATCTTTCCATAGTTCGTAGACGATCTGCATTTTCTATTAGCGATATTTGTTCAAGACTTTTCGACATTTCTATCTGGCTGTCTGGCCTTAAAAGTTGCAGTTGTTTTTGATGCACAACGGCCTTCTTCACCTTCCTAAGGGATATTTTTGAATATTTTAAGAAAAATATCTGCTATGATATATAAACTCTAGTTATACAGTTTTCACATCAAACTAAAGGTAAATTTTACCTTTAGTTTATTAAACAGTCGAAAAAGCATGTTCCAAGGTAACAGCACCTTTCTTCCGTTTAATTATGAAATACGATAATGCGAATTTCGATTATGCTTACGATGCGAATTAACGTGTATTACTCGTCTGTCTGTGGTTCGTTGAAGTTAAAAAAACAATCTGATGGGAACACGCCTTAATTGTTTTCAAGGTTTAGGAGGACTACACCGCAATACCGACAGACGTTCTTCATCCCTCTTCAGTTCTCGCACTTTTTGCTACAATACCTAGATTATCCCCATCCATCTGCACCTTGCCGTCCGTGGAACCCAATGTAGATGGCGATTTTAGCGTAAATTTTCTCGTAAGTTGATGTAACATTTTTAAGGTTAGATTCTATGTTTTATGCAATAATCTTTTAACAAACGGTACGTGCTCACAAAGAAACGGGGCTTTTTATCTTGATGGCTGGCACACTTCCACAGTGTATAAAATTTCAACACAAGTTCTAAACCCTACACGAGCTCTTAGAATTATGTGTCGAATAATTCTCCGAAGTAGTTCCTTATGCCATTGCACGAAAGATCAACGGCAGATATTTCTTGACATATCTTATCTTCAGAAAGACGTTCATAAAAAATGTTAATAGTAGAAATTGAAACAAAAGCTAGCATAGAAAGGTAAATAATTTTAAATTAAACGTTCTCCACCACAATTTTAAAATTTTAAATGGCGGTATTCTCCTTGTAATAACTCAAGTGAAAGGGCTCAACAACTACTTTACACTTGCGCAAGAAATATTAAAATCTATCAATTTAGAATAAATTGAGTTCTGAAAGCAAAGGCTTCCTGATCAATAAATTGGGCAAAGAATCCCGATAGAATAACCTGATCGATCTCCAGATTTATCTCCCTTAGTTTTATGTTTGGAGTAACCGAAAGTAAGTGATGTACAAAACAATTGAAGAACCATAACAAACCATATGTTTGAGAATGTTAGAACATGTTAAAATAAAGTAAAGCAAGCCCTTATTCGATGCCCAAACAAATTAGGACTGGCATATCACAAAGACCGATTGTAATTTTTGATGACGGAACATATCAACTAATGGTAGAAAACAACATCTAAGACGTCACAAAAGATATACAGACTTTGTTCAGAGGGTATTTTATATTTTGCATTTGTACAATATGAAAAAAAAATTTTTAAATGTTTAACGTAAAGCGTAGCTTTTCCAGAAATTCATCAGAAATTCATGGGGAGACTTTGCCAGTTTTAATTTTTTTTATCTTTGTCAAAAGTTGAAATGACACGTTGGATATGGCCTTAAGAAGTATGAAGGAAGAGCATGTCAATGTCGAAGCGATCCAGTCTCGACATCAGTAAATTACTGCGAAGAACAAAATCTTTTGGGTTAGTGAATATTAATATTAAACATGGAGCACAGTGAACTTATGGCACAATTACCACAAGTGTATATAAAATAGAGCACAGCGTTACTGCAGTGTCAACACCGCAAGAGAGGGGCGAAAAGCGCAAACAAATAATTTAACAGGTGGTACCGCTAGGTGATAGTTGACTTAAACAAATGTTAGTAATTTAAATGTCATGAAAATAGCTTGGTAAACTTAAAAGCTTGGTTCTATTACCGGAATATAGAACCAAGAAATATAGAAGCGTGGAAATGTGGAATATAGAAACTTCAATTATTTAAAATACTTTCTTGGTTCATGGGTGTATTTTGAATATTATGTTCCTCAAATGTGGGAATGAGATGATCTCCAAAGAGCACCATCTTGTCCGAAGAATCCTTCACAGGCCTACAAGAACACCTCAAGACTATTATCCGTGTATCTTTGTGAATTAATGGTTCCTTCAAAGAATATGTAGCCAACCAACCGTTTGAGGATTTTGCGCTTCATAACCTCATTGTTTATAAAATAATGTATCAATATAAATGGCACCAAGCCTCGTTGGGAAGTAATGTTAGATTTTTAATTTCTAAATTTGCCGTAACTACTATAGTAGTGCCATTTCTTGATTATTTAAGGTTTCAGATGATAACTTTTGAACTAGTGATGTGTTTTTGTACCCTACTATGATTGGACAAAGTATGTCATTTTGTCTTGTCGCTTTTGGAGAAATTCCTTTTGTAGAGTCCAGAGATATTTCTAGACTCACGTTTATATGGAATCTCCAAATTCTGCAACACATTGTATAAGTTATAGCAAAACGTATTGCACGCAATATATGTAGATTTATACAAATTTATTAGTTGAACTGATTGATTTTATGTCCGACTATACTCCACTAATGAATCAAAGTGAAATATGGAATATCATTCGAAAACAAACCATGTTGGCAGTATCAGTGTTGTATACTGTTTTCATTATTAATTACCTTGACGCAGTTGTGCATTCTAAATATTCCGGATCACTAGTGCTTACTTCAAATAAAATGTAAAATTACTTTGTAATAGATGTTATAAAAAACGTCTTGAAATAATGTGTATGCGTAATATTTGCATAAGATGGTTTTGCATTTGTATTACTTATTTATTAAAAATGTATTAAGGTCATGTAGGAATAATTTGCTTAATTATCGTGGCGTTTTATAAACAGTATTACCGGTGAAGCTTTAACACAATAATTTCCTTTTCAGTTTATTACGGCGTACGTGTTCATAAATTCTATTTTGCCACATAACAATACGAATGCTTTTTCAAAACATACCCATTACGATTTAATTATATTCACCGCAGAACAAATAATCTGCATATTCATAAGTACGTTTTACTGCCGCGCTTTGTAGGTTTATGTGACTGTGTAATGTTTCGGAATTGCCACTATGTTTTATTAACACCTCTACGAGTAATTTCAATATGAATTATAAGGGAATAGGTACATCTTACGCTTCATAATGCATACAATTTTGGGAAAGAACCATTTTAGATCCTCGGGAACCACTTTTATTAACAACGCTTTAATTATAACACGTGCTCCATTCTGGCGATCAGCCCAACCAGCCGTGTACTTCCTGCAGCATTATTAATATTCCCAATTAATCTCCCGTGCAAAGATTCGCTTTACCCATGTAATTAGTAACAGCTACACCTACACCGAACCCCCGTATAATTAACAATCCATCTAACTCACCTTGCTAATTGGTACGACGGCCTGTATGTCGTCCTTCTGGATATCTAATTTCATGGTTGTTTTCCTGCCATCCGATTTGTGTTCCCCAGTGCCGTCCGTCTCGGTGGGGGGCTCGAATTTCGCAGTCCACACCACCTTAGCGTCGTCGTAAGGTTCAGGGGCGTCCTCGGAGATTTCCACCAGCCACGTAAACAGCTCGAAAAGCCTGCAAATAATTAAACGGGCAATCGCATTACTGTTCCCAAGAGATGGTTATCGCGGTATTAAGCTTAATTGTTTCGTGTCTTGGATTAGGTTAGTTTTATAATATCAAATTGGCATACGTTGAAAATGTAAAGGAAATTAAGGTGAGAAGCAGAAAAATATCTCTGATCTAGTTTTGAATATTTCCTCACTCGAGCAGAAATGTATTATAATATGATGGAACGATCTACAATTAAAGTCAAAACCAATTTCAGCAAAATTGCAAACAAAAAACGAATTTGGACTTAACACCATCTTTCATCTGGATAATATGACGCTGGAATTTTTGCAAGAATTTAAGCCATATTCTGCAAATTATTGTTATATATCCTGTTTATCATAATAATTATGATTGTTGTTTATCGCATTGTTAAAATTAAGATGAGGAAAATTCGTCATCGCAAGATAGCAATTCATAGAAAAGAATCCCATCCCAAGAAGAAGGAGTTACGTGTCCATACATCTAACTGCATGACCACATGTGGGTATAAATATTGTTTTGCAAAAGCTGTATAAAGTGTTTCAACAATAAATGTGTCTAGAAAATCATGTTTAAAAGAAGCGTATGCCTATCATACATACACAAAGTGGATTTTCGTAAATAGGCTTTGGATGCTGATGAAGGAATAGGATTAACAAATTATGGGATTTTAAAAAGCACACAAGGTAGTTTCTAGAAAAATTACCCATTTATTAAATTACCCAAAATTATAAAGTCATCACCCTTTTATAATTTATTTATGCATATAGTTGTATATTTATATGCATACAATATTAGCTCGTTTAACAGTATTAGATTAGATAGGTAAGAAGTTACATTTTAGCAAATATGGCACATAATAGAGGGATGATCAATAAATAAGGTTACAAAATCGCTATGCTTCACTGCAGATTTTGTAACCTTACTTTTTGATCGACCCTAATATGTATTTTATATGTTGAAGATTGAATAATAAAATGACATCCGAACTGCATGCAGAATATCGAACAATCAAATAACCACATTACATACACAAATAATGGTATCTACATAAATTGATATTGATAGATATTAATATACTCGTAGATAGTTAATTTATATACGAGGTGATTTTAAATGATAGATGTACCAATCATAGGAAATTGGGAATTTTTAATTTGCCTATATTGGCACTACTGATTTCATTCATGCATTTCGACCCTGAATTTTATTTTATTTTATTTTCAGTTTAAACAAATTCCTTTTTGAGAACTGTTTTTTTATAAACAACCTAATTTTTAGTTTCAATTAGTTAAGTCATAAACTCCACGTATCCTTCACCAGTCAGTGTACCCTCATAGAAAAACAGACCAATAATTCTCGCACCAATTAATCCGCACCAAACATTAAAGCTGAAACTAATTTCTTGGATGTACTAACAAAGCATTTTGTCTCGACCAGTAATGACGGTTTCTGTTGTTGTATATTCCCGAATTTGAAAAATTCGATTCGATTGGTCCATAAAATGCAACGAGAGTTATCTCCATTTTGTCGGAAAAAATTAGTTTACCGGTGGCAAAAAACAAGTCTTCGATCTGTATCAACCGTCAGTTCAAAGATTTTCTCTGAACTAGTCGGTACTTATAAGGAATAACTTTTATATATTATTAATATTGTACTTTTTGAGAATCCGAATGAACAGTACCACAAGATAAATCAGTGTCTTTAATAATGTCTCTTATGGAATTATATGGTAGGCTTTAAAATATTCAAGAACTGTTGTTTTTGAACAATTATTGTTTTAAATCTGGAGAAATATCAAATAAAGTATTGCTGGTTCGTGCTATATTAGGTCAGTCTTGATATATTGTAACAAAATAGTGTGGTTCCATTGTTGAATCCCTCAGTAGTTCTTATGGTGCAGAAGTTTTAAATCTACTTACTTATTGTTTAAAAAATCCTGATAATGTACAAGTTATTATTGACGTACAAACATGATCTTCCTGTGGGCAAGGGGAAAAAACAGGGAAGAAAAGGGAGAGAGGGAGGGAACTTAAAAGGGGATTGTTTATATGCTGACGAAATATTCTGTCTATTCCTTGCCTATGAATCAAGTTGGCGTAACTAGAATTTTTGATAAAGATCACGTAAACTACAACTATCCAAAGTTTCAGGAAAATTCCACCCTGAGTCATTTCCTACAAGATTTGTGCGGTATCATTTTTAGAAATTCAACTAAAGTTGGTTTACTTACTAAAAGGATACTAATCCAAGAATACAAGAAAGCTGTACTGGAGGCAGAAACCTATAATGCCTCAAAATTCGATCAGGATAACGTTTCGTCATCAGAGCGCACTTAACGAGCAATCTCTATATGCTTCATCCAATTGATAAATTTGATGACAAAATAGATTCGACCGACTTTATACCCACAATAATTCCCACAAAGCATATTTTTAATGGGCCCAATAAAGCTTGAATGCGGAACATAGCTTTTTATGACCATGGAGTCGTTTCGAATTTAGTATCCTATTTTTTTTAAGATTTGGGAAGGAAAATTGGCTGTGTTGAAGCTGAAATATAAACTGACACAAAAATGGGCTCAAATTACTCCTTGCGATCAATATAACCACAGATGCGATCAATATAACCTTCTTTAAATTCTCTAATATCGTGAAGTTAGCTATTGAAGCAGGATTTGAAACTAGAATTCCTTTGTAAAATTTTTCTAGTTAGAAATAACTTTTAAAGTTCGTGGCTACTTTATTTGGATGATCTTGTCCCGCATATATATTTTTACGTAAATTCTACGTCGACATCTAATGACATCCATGAAACCAATTTCACAGCTCGTTTATCTCGTTTACATCTGAGATGATTCCCACAATGTTGTAAATTCGACAAGTTTCGAATAGACGAGTATATATTACGAACTGACATAAGTTGTTGAGAAAGAATGGAGTAACGAATTCAGTGTTCAGTACCAGGAAGTAGGTCGCTTTGAGAGGCAACGCAAGTATACCCAATAAATTTGAGGTCCACATTATCCGAATGCTGTTACCGTAGCATTAGAGATAGAGCGATGCCTCGGTTGGAAGTAGAAGTTCTATGGCTAAGAGGTAATCTAGTACTTCGAATAGTCCGCCTCTGTCCGCGTTTGTTTGGTGTATGTGTTTGCAAACTGCACATGGAGTAAACAAAATGAGACGGATGGGTAAATGAAAACGTTTGCAAGGCAAGGATAATGAAGGATCGTGGTGGGTTGTAGTAAGCGCTTTCAGCAGTTTGGAAACGTGGGGGTTTAGTTATTGGTTTCTGGTGGTGTAATTTAGGGAGGGTCGTTCGTAGTGGGACGGTAAAGCATACTTGTAAATCTTGTAAATTAAGAGAAATGGCCTCTAGGTTTAAAACTGTTATTGCAGCATCAATTTTGGAGTCGGCCTTAAACGAAGTAGTTGGAATAAAAGGAAACCTTCAAATTGCTAATATGTAATGGAATTTGTAAGCATTATAAAAACTAGTTATTTTGTGATACCACTAGCGAAAAAAATTTGAAAGGTGCGCAAACAAAGTGAGTAGACAATACATAAAATTCGAAAAGACATGAAGTTGGCTACCTGGTAGTTACTAAAATGCTTACAAACGCAGTGTTATAGAACCAGCATGTTTTAAAGTATCTAGTTAGAGTTCCCCATCGATATCTTACTTTATGAATGTGCAATAAACGCCAGGTAGATAAAGCGGGTGAACAATTTATGACAGGTTGTAATTTTACAGTTTATAGATAATTCCAACCTATACATGGGTTGGAATAACTTATTAGTAACAAATCGTAATGCATTTAATTGTAATTAAATTTAGCAATGAACTTGTTGCCTATTTTGCGAAAATCTATATATGGAGCTCTACGTTTTTTTAAGCCACACGCGATTTTTATTGGTTCCAGTCGCCGGTTTGCAGTGGCCGGCTAAAATGCATTTAACTGTTTCCAATAATAATTTGAATAAAAATTACAAAAAACAGTACAATAGGAAGGAAAAATTTCATTCAGGTGTGTCTATGTCTCATATCGACCTCCTCCAAGTTTTCCGGTCTTTCGTCATCCTTTTTGTTTCCTTTACTATTTTTCCTCCAATTTCTTCTATTCTTTGTATCCAGTTTTGCCTCAGTCTACCTTCTTTGTTTTTTACTCCTCTTCCAGTCTCTGTTACTTTCTTTACCAGTTTCTCAGGGTGTATACGAGTGACGTGACCATACGTTTTAGTTATTTATCTTCCAATTTCTGGGTAACAGATTTGTGTTTTCTTATTTCTCGAATCTATTCGTTCCTTATTCTATACCATTTAGTCTTTCCCACTATTTTTTTAGATATAAAATGTTTGTTGCTATAATGCTTCTTCTGTACAACTCACGATTCGCTTGTGTAGAGGGTTGTTGATCAACCACCCTTGTTGTCCGCTCCTAAAGCACGGCTTTCACCGTGCTTTAGACCCTTTTAGGAAGAATCAATGGCATTATTTTACTCTTAAAATAAGAACAAAAATTCATACACTTCCAAAAACTAACAATTAAATTTCTTATGTAAGTCTTAACTTATTGGATATTCATGTAATGTTTACATGAGTAGTAGTAAAACAATAACTTATTTCTACTAATGCCATAAAGCTTTCAGTTGTTAATATAGCAAGATGTGGCATACAATGTAATATGAAAACAAGGAAACAATAAATAAATACAATATAAGAGACCTGCTAAGGAAAATCACGACTAAAGCAGAAAGAATAGAATGCGTTCAGGGTAAAGTAGAATTTCGAATGCTTCAGCAATAATTCTTGTGGCTGACTCTTTATACTGAACAGAAGGCTTTAGTCTTATAACGCTAAATGCTGTAATAATTTATCGCATTACGTGATCTAAAAAAATCAGGCCTTCAGAAATGTTATCATGTTGAACTTCAATATACATCGATCGATATTTGTTAGGTATCATAAATTTTGTTGTCATTACACAGCATAATAATCGTCTATTTTATAAGTAAGAATACAATACATCCGGGGCTGTCGTCAACACTAATTATTGTGATCATTAGGAACATGAGCGTCTTTTCTGACGCTTGTTCATTTTTTCTCCGTAAATAAGATTGCAATACACCATTAGTTTTTACTGGTTTTCAATATGAAGGAGACTTTCCACTGATCTCTTTCAGAAATAAAAAGTCAGGAAATATAATATAAAAAGCATAAAATCCACGATAGAAGAGTATTCAACTCTTTAACAAAAATCAATGAAGCATATGATTAACCATCATCAACACTTTAAAAGTGATAACTTATTTTAAGTACTAAAAATAATTATTTGCCGTGTTCTATGTATTATCTTCGCCTTTTACTAACGGTGTACCAACATTATAATGACAATATGATTCACGTAGAATGTATTGCAGGGCGGTCATGCAGAGATGGTCTAACAATGCTGCCCTTAGCTGTGGACGCAGAAAAGTGTCCTTAAACGTCGACATCGAACACGGGTATAAATTACAAACAATTTTCAATAACTTCAATTTTACATTATTTGATTCAAGAGCCGTCGAAGTGGAAGTTCGCAATACATCATCATTAGTACAAAGTTTGGACATTGACATCTAATGTGACACCCGATGCGCAGAACAGAACACCACTCTTGGAGAAAGGGGGGTTAAAAAATATATGTCTAATAATACAAATAAATGGGATATTAATATTTATAGCTCTTGTAGTTTTTACTCGTATATCAGTGGAAGAAGAGTGATTGATATCGCTTCACAAAGTGCGAATTCCTTTTGGAGAGCGTTGGCTACGGTTGATGGCATCCAATTTTGGAAAGGTCTGCAAACGAAGTTCAGTACCACCTTAGAAGTTTGTCAAAAATTTCCATGTCCGACATTTTCCGGAAATAGTGTCACTAGATATGGAATAGAAAAGAAACCGTTGGCTAAAGTCGATTTTGAGACGTTGACTGGTTTTCGAGTGCGGACTGCGGCATTTTTGTAGGATATTTTCTCGCCGCCAGTCCGGGTGTCATCATCGAAGACGTCGATGCAATCCTGCAGAACACTTGAAATGCAGAACAATTCAGGTAGCAGTAAATGAAAAAGTTATAGACTTTTTACACCTCGACAACAAGATGCAGTAAAAAAGCATAACTATTACGCTAACTGCCTAACTATTACTATAAGATTAAAGGCCAGTTGCATCTTACCGAAAAAGAAATGTGCTATCTTATGATTTCGACGCCTTTAGGAAATCCACACGTCGAGAAAATAGATAAAGATGATTTTTTCTAAAATACCAAAATGAAGAGGCAGCTACAATTTTTTTTTATAGAACACCTACTGCCAGAAACATAAAAAAGGGTTGTGAATTACTACATACCCTTTACCTTTTAACAAATTAGGTTTTTAGCAACCCTTTCTATGATCACTTTCTAAGTAAACGAGTGGATTCTTTTCTGTTACTAATGCAATAAAGATAAGTAAGAAAGTGTATACTTAATACGTTTCGAAATATACATTCGCAAACCCGGCAACAGAAATATTACTGTGTTCTATTCTTTTCCCCAGTCTGGCGTATGCTTTAAAACCCAAAGCGGTCACAAAAAATGTAAGCAAATCGTTTATGGGGGTTGCATAGTTCTAATTCCTGGAACTGATCCTAACCACAGCGATGCGCCATCCACTTAATCACTCCGGAACTCGCTCTGAGCAGTTGACCGCACGATGGCGCTGCGAGTATTAAAACGCGAAAAGGGATTGAAAATATTTTGTTGTGTGAACCGAGCACAGCTCCGTCTACTAGCACAGCTCGTAGGTTCCACATTTTTGGATACACATAAATTTATTGCTTATTTTGATTCACACGAACAGCTTACCTATAATTCTAGGCGGATCTTTTGAGTTCCGTAATTACTACTTGCAAATTAATATATACATAATTACTACAACAAGTGTTTGTTTTTTTTACTAAAGCAATAAAAAATTATCCAAAAAATCTAGGATCCTGGAACAAAATGGGTAATGAAGTACAAATTATGTATTTTTAGAAAGCACTAAACAGATACCATTCAGTTGACAATCGTTAGAATAAATTTCAATTAAACTTCATCTTTTACATTATAAACTCTCTAAAAGAATCAAATTTTCCTTTTTACAAAGAAAATCAAATTGTTTCCAAAAGTTACACAAAAAGTATAAATAAACGACAATGCAAAAGCCTGACATAGATAAATAATTTATCAAACTGCATGAAACAAAATTATCTTCCTCCTTATAGAGCGTTCAGGCAAAATGCTACATACGGAAACTTCGTTTTTCCTATCATTTTCTTCGTGTATATTTATTTAATTGTTTGTAACACCGCATATATTACGACGTTTTTAAATTCCTAGATTTTAAGGTTCACTTTCTTAATCACACATAGGCGCGCCCTTTCAGAGTTATTTGCTTTTTTGGGAAATGTTTGCACTGCCACGGAAAATTTGAAATATCTCGTGCACTAAATGAGATATAAAATAAACAAGATGTAAATTTAAGTCAAAAGTTAACATATAAAATAAGTTACCACATTCCGATTTCTACTGTTATATTAAGTTGGAAAAATACTGTAGTTATCGTTTCAAACTTAATACTCTAGAATGGAATACGTTTAAGATATGATCATTGAAATTTGGAAAATTGTATCCCCCTTTATCGAGGTATTATTGGCAATATTTATACATATAGGGTCCGGCACGATGAGAGTTCATTAGAATGATATAGAGAGAGAATCAGGTAAACATTGAAAGTTTGGGATTATTGTTTCTTGGGTACGGCAGTCTTAACTAAAACATTTTCAACTTTTGATCACTTCAGGTTATACCGGAAGTGGTACTCAACTTGCTTATTTCTAATGGAACACGCTGCATTTTATTACATTTTTGAATTCTATGTTAAAATTTAAAGCAACTTTGTGTTGCATTCCCTATACTGAATATTAACAGTTCCTGAGATATGTCAGTAACAGTTACATTGCTCTTTTAAATGACGTGTAAAACAATAAGTACCGCAAATAAAGGAAATTTATTTGGCCACGTTAAAGAGATGGCAAACCTTTATTGGAAAGTTTGTTGAATTTTTTAAAATATTTTACAGGGTGTTCAAAATAGTTATTTAAATACGACGTTAAACAAATTAACAAGTCATTTTTTTAAAATGAAAACCTTATTATTTCTATACATTTTTGAATTCTTCCAAACAAATGATATTAACTTTCTGTAGAATATCCTATGCCTAAAATGCTTTGTTATTGGGATAAGTCAGTTTAAAGAAAATGTATCCGTATAAGTAGTTATTAATAATTCCAAATCTTTGAAACAGCCAACTCAATGTTAGCCTATTTGACAGTTAGACTCACTCTGTGTACGTGTATCATTATTATTATTAAAATAGTTAGTTTTTGTTGTAAAATGTCGCGATTAGGATTCTCTAATGAAGATTTCTAAAATTTATTAATCATTTATGGAGAATGTAACAGAATAATTGAAAGAACGTGTCGTGTATATTCTGAAAGATATCCAGATCGTCCAAATCCAACCAAACGCATATTGCGTAGGCTTCTAAGAATTTGCAAGGAATATGGTTCCCTTTTGTCAAAAGTTTCAAAAAACAAGCCATTACTTGACGACAAGCATACAGAAATGTTGGTCTTGGCTTACTTTACTGCATATCGCAATAATTCACTTAAAGATACCGAAATTGCTCTTTCAACCCGAACAATACATAGAATTTTAGCAAAACACAAATGGAAAGAATTCAAATATCATCAAGTACAAAATTTGAAGGATGAAGATTTATCTACTCGAGTTGCATTTTGCGAATGGTTTTTATTAAAAACGCAACAGAATGATGATTTTACTAAGGATATGATATGGACTGATGAGACAAAATTTTGTAGAAATGGCCTTTATAACAAGCATAACAGTCATTTTGGGATTCAGATAATCCGAGAGTTGTTCGAGAACGCCAATTTCCAAGATTTATGGAGTTTCAATGTATTATGTGCCATAAAAAGCGGAAATATTTTGTGTATTTTTTTATGATTATAACTTAAATTCGGAGGGGTATGTAAACAAATTGAAAAATGTTGTGGGAGAAGAACTGCAACATCTTCCAGAAGAAGAGATTGACAGTGCGTTTTATCAAATGGATGGTGCTCCGCCCCATAGGACAATGGTAGTTTCATCTGTATTAGATGATTTGTTTGAGGATAGGTGGATCGCTAATAATGGTCCATACCAGTACCCACCTCGTTCGCCTGATTTAACATCTTTGGACTTCTATGTTTGGGGATGCATTAAAAATAAGGTGTATGCAGATCCTGTTACAACCAAGAATGATATGCAGGGTAGAGTCCGCGCTGCTTTTAATAATATTAGTGGCAATTCCATCACTTTGTCAACAAACAGATGCCTTTTCAGAAAAATTACTTTGTGTTTGGGGCAAAATGGCAGAGTTTTTGAACACTTACTTTAATTAAAAAAGAAAACGATTGTACACTTTATTTGGTCGTATTTTGATACGTTTTCTGTTTTAGTTTAGCGTTACAAGTAACAAGATTTGATCGGTTGAATTTCTATTTGTGTTTATTTGTTATAATTAAAATATGTTTTGTTCTTTTAAGTCACTTGAAATGTAGAATTATCAATTAAAATTGCTTATTTTGATACATTTTCTTTAAACTGATTTATCCCAATAACAAAGCATTTTAGGTATAGGATATTCTATAGAAAGTTAACACAAAGTTGCTTTAAATTTAACATAAAATTCAAAAATGCAATAAAATACAGGGTGTTCCATTAGAAATAAGCAAGTTGAGTACCACTTCCGGTATAACCGGAAGTGACCAAAAGTTGAAAATATTTTAGTTAAGACTGCCGTACCTAAAAAGCAATAATCCCAAACTTTCAATGTTCTAATTTACCTGACCGGACCCTGTATAATATATGAATTTCAAATCCTATAATACATACTTTCAGTTTTATCTTAGAAAATATTGAAATACTGTATTATGAAAACGTATTACGATCATTCTTGAGGGCCATACAGAGTGATTTGTCCAATATTCTCTTCTTGGCTTTAAAAGAATTTGTTTTTTTCTGCTAATATTTTAAAAAATCGATAATTCGACAGCATAACTGATTTTCTTGAATTTATTTTAAAGTAGTCAGATTACACCATTGATATCCGCATATTCAACTACTGTACTAATTAATAAGCAAAAGCGTTTGTGGACAGTCTCACAAAGAAAATCTAATATGTACGGTGCGTATTTGTAAACACCAATGCGACAATATCCTACCGCAATAATCCCGTAATTTATTTATAAACAAATTAACTTTAAAACCTACTTTTAAACCGTCGCATTCCGCCACGCGTATTGTACGCTTGCCAAACGTTAATTATGCAAAAGCTGGACGACGACGCCGTGACGTTGACCCGATTCTTAGGGCATTCGACGGCGGGCCTTCTTCAGGAAGAATTCCCGCAGCGGCCAGGCGGCCGCTTCACGTCGCGACTGTCGCAACTAACTCAGCGTCCGCTATAATTAAACATCCGGACGTGGAACAACGACGCGTATTTCACACGAATGTAAAATTAAATTAGCGCCAGTAGCGGAGTCGACCGGAACAAATATAACTGCGCGGCGATGGATTATTCAATGGGCACTATTGTTTGCAGCCAACCGTCAAATTTGACACGGTGCGAGTGGCGCCGCAACGCCGAGCGTCGCGGTGACGCTCAAACTCCGCCATTTTATGACGGCCATGGCGCCAGAAACAAAAAAAAAACACTGCCGAGAGCGGTTTCATGGAAAAGTACTGCGGAGTTAACCCTAAGCGATACGAAGGGCGATAAAGTGAATCAAGGTTAACAGGGGGAGGCTTTACGACGCAAGCAGGAAGTGGAAAAATACAGTGAATCAATAGCTTGCTTTTAATGCGAACAAAAATCATAGAGTCAAACGCCCTTCAAAACGCCTTTCATTAAATAAGTATCTGGTGGACCGAGCTATCGCTCGGCTTTATGAAGTATCTCCGAGATCCGAGCGCAATCTGCTGTTTTTTTAATTTCCCTCTTAAATTTCTTTTGGGTTAAAGCTTTCCTTGCTTTCATTATGGTGATGCCATCCCCTCGTGATCTCCACCTCTAAAATTTTGCCTACACAGAGTTGAAGAGGTAATATAGAAGTTACAAATAAATGTTGATCAGGAAATGCTTTCAGCCTTGTTTGTTGGCATTCGCTGCGACCAGTGCTCCTGTCAATCTCTCATTTTGAGAACAGAACTAACAAGGAAAGTGTCACACACCGATTTCGATGTAATTTGGTACAGCGATAGAATGGATAAAAATAAGGTTTACGTATATTTTTATGCGTGCCCTAAAAGCCCCTGGGGCGAGTAATAAGGGTTGCAAATTGAAGGAATTTTATTTTACTCCCTTGCATTTTGAAAACGAAAACTGTTATCGAAATGTGATAAATGCAAACTATACTCATTTTTGAAGAGCTTTCATTTGATATATCACACATATACTAGTAGGTTAAAAGGGGTAATATCTCGAAAACGAAACTGTTAGCGAAATTTTTTAAATATTAATTAATTAAAAGTATTCTTTTTAAAAAAACTCTATCGATGTTGCGCGGAGTAAATTATCCTTATTTTCTTTAACACTCGATTACTGCCCTCAAAAAACTTTCGTTATTGCTGTTGTTGCATCTGTGAGATACAACAACAATACAGGGTGTCCGGTAGGTAGATGTAGATATTTTAAGGGACGTTAAGGGGGTTCGTTATGAACATTCTGGACCACATATGCTTATGTGAAAAGTGTCATGGTTTCAGAGATATTGGCAACACTGTGTTCTTTTAAAATATAACACCCTGTATATTATTATATATCATTGTATATCATTTTTGGGTTCCTTATGGAATTTATGGTCTATTTTATTAAACATACATAATTAAAAACATTGGTAAACCGAGGTGAGGACAGCTGCGTTAGGGATTGCAATTTTAAAATATTGTCCTCGTTGATGTAAATTGACATCAAATTGGTAAAGAATAACTTAATCAGAGAATCTTGTAATAAAATTTTTCCATATTGTAAAGCCAAATACATCAAGAGGCTGTATTTGACCTGTTGTCCCTGCAGGTATAGACAGATGTTTAAAATTAGTATCTGATGGAACTACGTCACTAACAATTTGACGACAGTGGCCACTCCAAGAATCCAATAATAGTAATGATTTGGATCCAGTATTTGGAAAATCTACATTATGTAGCCAATTCTACGTGTGTTCTGAAGGCAGCTTTCCAGACTTTGATGCCAAAACGAATATATTATCTGCTTTGAACATTGTATTTGCTACCCCCGGTCCAAAGGTGCCAGAGGTTTCTTTTAACACAATTAAATTAGTGGCGAAAGAAGTTTTCATTCCGCAGATATGATGGGTTGAATTGTGTAGCTATGCGTTGTAGATGACACCGACTGGACTACACTTTCTACGGTTTTAACGCCTAAATCACTTAAAGTCCTTCCTGAATGGAATTCCAAATTAAAACCGCTATGATCTGAATTATAGGTATTCTCAGGGCCATATATTTGGATATGTTGCTTTGCCTCTTTTACAAATTATTCAGCTAGTGTTTTTACAGGGTGGATATTTTCAATTTGTTTTTGAGATATAAATTTTGTAATTTTTCTACTCACCAACCTATCTGCTTTTGTAAAGCGTTGCACCCAGCTATGAGATGC